>JAPDVR010000001.1:74824726-75002226 GCA_026230005.1 Gila orcuttii | reverse complement strand
GATGTCTGTGCATGATTTAAAGCAAGTTCTGGACAAATACAGTTTGTCTGTAAAATGGGTTTCATATGGTGTGACATTGCAATCTATATTATGAACGGGCAATAATTCGGACACCATTATGATGAAGAGGTCCTCACTCAACCAGGAAGCTGCAGTGTCATTTCTGGAGCGGTTCGGAAGGTCAGGGCGAGTTTTACATTTTTAAAAAAGCATCTGATACGCTCACTAGTGGTCAATGTTTTGTGTCTTATGGTGTGACATTATTTACATAAAAATGAAACCCTTTTTTTTTTTTTTTTACAAATTTTACTTATTAATTCTTAAGAATCACCAGTGGGGTCACAGGGTCCATTTGGCCCTGTCGTGTCTTCATTATTTACGCTTCCCCTGGAAATGATTATTATTATTATTTATTTTTTAAATATGGTATTTCTTACCATCTATTTTCCTTTAAGTCCTAATCGTACTGTTTCTTGTGCAGCACTCCATAGGTTTCTGTTTTTTCGTAGGTTGTTTTTGTTAGTTTTTATTTTTATTATTGCTTCATGTATTTGGGATGTACAGCACTTTGGAGTTACTGTGTCTGTAAAGTGCTCTATAAATAAAATGTGTGACCCGTGTCGTCTTCTGTAATATCTGTATTGGTTTCTATGGGTATACGCCAAAAACAACTACAGCAGCGTGGAGGGGTTTGCAATAGAGATGTTTTTTGTCTTCTATACAACATGAAAGCCGTGTTTCAATTACCCTTCAAACTGAGCTGATTAAAAATACGCCCAATGGAAACACGTTGTGGTGGCAAACAATTTTACATCACAGAATAAGAGACAAACATGTACCAATTGTCTTTAAAGTTATTTATTTTCTTGCTAGAAAAGGCCAGCAGTCATACGGTCACACAGTGTGTGTGTGTGTGTGTGTGTGTGTGTGTGTGTGTGTGTGTGTGTGTGTGTGTGTGTGTGTGTGTGTGTGTGTGTTTCCCAGGGAAAGCAAGAACTGTCAAAAAAAATGTAAAATGTGTACCTTGAATGCAATGTAAGTCGCTTTGGATAAAAGCGTCTGCCAAATGCATAAATGTAAATGTAATGTAAAATGTTTGTGTGTGTGTGTGTGTGTGTGTGTGTGTGTGTGTGTGTGTGTGTGTGTGTGTGTGTGTGTGTGTGACAATTTACAGGAGGGCATCCTTCCCTCTTTATAGTTGTTTCTCCCTCTGTCAGTGACTAAATGAACAACATGTCCCATAACTAACATAACTAGCCCAAAACCAACACATTGTTGCATCCTACAGTCTTTTTTACAGCCTTTTAGCCCTTTGTCTCAGTCATACATTAGTCACACATTTCTCATTGTCCAGTCATGTTCTCTATTTCTTTGCTTTAAAGGTTATACAAACATATAGAACATATTACATTTCTTCCACAACGTCAATTTTGCAAAAACTCCTCCTGCAAAAATTAACTATATTCATAGCCTCATGTATTTTCAGAAGGTCAAACACACTGTCAGTCCAAACCCGATCACTTCAGTACTGTGTTAATGTACACCCCCATCACCCCAATATTTACCCATATTTCTGAGTTTATTAAATAAACATTTTAAAAGTTTTAAAACTGTGTTAGTATGTTTGATGATTTTTTATTCTTATTAATGTTATCTGAATTGAATGTTGAATGCATATAAAATACACTTTTTTGCATTGACAAATTGTGTTGCTGCGGTTCATCAGTGTGACACAATATCATTTGGTGTGACATTGAGAATTCTGACAATAAAAATACTTTTTTTAGTTATAAATCATGGAACGCAAGAGGAACAGTATCAGCAAGAGTCACAAGCATTTAGATATATTTATAAGGGGATTTACCATAATCTAAAATATCTGGAAAGGCTGAGGAGAGATGTCTTACTTTGCAAGATGATTTATAAAAATATTTTTTGTTATTTCCTCTAAAACATTTGATGATATATCATGTTAAAATCTTGAAAAATACTTCTTTACTAACCAGTGAAGGTGACTCATTTATTTTTTGTGGGTGATTAACTGGATGCAAATGAGAGAAAATATTGCAAATATGGAGGCATGTGACCTGTGCACATGTGCTGAAACAAGACACAAAATGGCCCCTGTGGTCATGTGACACTGTTTTTGCACTTTAATTGATTAGTATTTGAGTTCTTCTCCCCTAAGTTAGGTTTGGCCAATAAATGGGTGTCTCATTTTATTAAAAATAAACTAAAATAGACTATACTGCCTTGAGGCAACACCATACCATAGAGGGTTAATATAGTTATATACCAAGCTCTGATAATGTATTTGGCATTAATAGACTAACCAAAATCAAAAACTATACATCAGCTTCAGGGAATGTCTAGTGTAACAGAAACTAATCAATGTTACTGAGCGTCTTTTTATCTGCCCTACTGAACGAGCCTGTATTTAACAGACAAGTGTGTCTTAATTTCTGGCTGCAGTGCTTTTATACAGACTGTAATGTGATTTTGCTGTGATTTGAGATCTGCACAACCACTGGGAATTAAGGCGAGTATTTCAGAACAAATAAATAAAGCAATGTGAGGTTTGAGAATAAAGGCCTCATTATGCTTCTGCGTCAGGTTGCGTTGCATCGCGGTGCATATGACCAATCACAGCCCTTGTGGTCTGCGTCGCCTCGACGCGTAGTTACAATTTTTTGGAGGTGCACGTCGAGCTGCGGCGGAGGGGTTCGCGGCGACGCAGAGGGATCTGCGGGGGTACGCCGTCGATTCGACGCAGAAGCATAAAACAGGCTTAAAGCCTATAGGTTTGATTGAGCGTCTTGAGCGGGAATCCCTCCGCTTGCTTGAAAATAAGAAACGCGCAGTCATTGGCTAGCAGTCATAAGCACACGTCACACACTAGCCAATCACAAGCATCTGCATCATCGTGACACTGAGAGCTCGTGACGGTCCAATGCTATAAAAGCAGACGTGTAACAGAAAGCAGCATTACCAGCTCAAATAGGACCGAGAGAAGTGCAGCGATGGCAAGGACTAAGCAGACCGCTCGTAAATCCACCGGTGGCAAAGCCCCGAGGAAGCAGCTCGCGACTAAAGCAGCGCGGAAGAGCGCTCCCGCCACCGGCGGCGTCAAGAAGCCCCATCGGTACCGGCCCGGGACCGTGGCTCTGCGGGAGATCCGCCGCTATCAGAAGTCCACCGAACTGCTGATCCGCAAACTGCCTTTCCAGCGGCTGGTGAGAGAAATCGCCCAGGACTTCAAGACGGACCTGCGCTTCCAGAGCTCCGCGGTCATGGCCCTGCAGGAGGCCAGCGAGGCTTATCTGGTGGGTCTGTTTGAGGACACCAACCTGTGCGCCATCCACGCCAAGAGAGTCACCATCATGCCCAAGGACATCCAGCTGGCGCGCCGCATCCGCGGAGAGCGCGCTTAAACCCACCGCTGCTGTGCACGCGCGTATAATCCCAACGGCTCTTTTAAGAGCCACATCACTTACTATAAGCGAGACAATTTCCACTTTAACGCTGAATATAAAGCGAAAGGGTCCTGTTCAGGTTGTGATATGATTTCAGTAAGAGATAACGTTAGGGTGTGGGATATTGTGCGAGGCTAAATGCATTCCAGATCAGGGTTTCCTAAAACATACAATTGGCCACTTGTGTTTCATTTGAGAATTTATGGCATTTGGATCTGACAGCCAGTGATTAATACAACTAACGTTACATGATGCCAATGCCCCTATTTTCATTAAGCAGAAAAAAATGCATGATATGAAGGTTTTCATTATGTAATATCACATTAACAAAATCAATATTGCCATCTTTGTGGGAATACTTTGTCCCCATAATCTAGGATTTACATAAACATTTCAGCAGGGACACAAACAAGGGAAAGGCTCCTGATAGGATCGGAGTGGCGGTTACATTTTTCGCGCGCTCTATATTTTGGGGAGGGGCGCGCTATGTGACGCAGTGCTGGTTTCTGTCAGGTCCTGTAAGCAAGTATAAAAGGCCTCCTTTCAACACTCATCATCCATTCTTCGATTTCTTAATCATTTGACTAGTTCATCAATTCTGTGATCATGTCTGGAAGAGGCAAAGGCGGGAAAGGGCTCGGTAAAGGAGGCGCGAAGCGTCACCGTAAAGTTCTGCGCGATAACATCCAGGGAATCACCAAACCCGCTATTCGGCGTCTGGCTCGTCGTGGCGGCGTCAAGCGCATCTCCGGGCTGATCTACGAGGAGACCCGCGGTGTGTTGAAGGTGTTTCTGGAGAACGTGATCCGCGATGCCGTCACCTACACCGAGCACGCCAAGAGGAAGACCGTCACAGCCATGGATGTCGTGTACGCACTGAAGCGACAGGGACGCACCTTGTACGGCTTCGGGGGATAAACGTCTGAAACCGGAGAAACTGACGAACCCAACGGCTCTTTTAAGAGCCACACACTCTCTCATTAAATGAGTCCATGTTTTAGCAGTGATAAACATAATTAATTATAAAAGCCGCCTTATAAAGTTACTAGATTTAATGAGGGTTTAGAGTAATCTTTATAGACTATCAACATCTTTACATTTTTTTTTCTACCCAATTAGATCAGAAATTATATTTAAGCAGAAGTGAAAGTGCAGAAACAAAGTTTATTATTCAAGTGGGCTTTTGTTTGCTATTCCTGTAGTTTAACTTTAAAAAGTTAAATGGTTTCATAAATTAATGAAGTTCTGAGAAGCTGTTTTTAAAGGGAGTCAGAAGTTATTGGTTATCACTATATGCTGTTTCAACCGAAGGCATCTTGCGCTGCAGAGTTATAGCAATCATCAGAAGGAAGCAACTTGTGTGAAAACCACCCAAAGGTGATAGTTTTCTGATAAACTTGAAAAGTAACGTTAGTAGGCTGTAAATGGTTATTTACAGGGTTCTAGTATTGTTACGCAACATTAGTGTTTTTAGCGCAGATGTTTAAGGTTTGGGTTGTTGTTTTTTAGCAAGTTACAAGATTTTATATTTTGCCTTCAAATAGGCCTGTTGGGTTCTTGTATGTTTATTTTTTGTTTAAGTCAAATGAACTAGAGAACAATCAGGATTTCTGACTGTGCATTTAACTCTTTTTCTACATAACACAAACATAGGCCTATAATAATAGTTGCTTAATGTCTTTATAATAAATGCATCAAACTATCTTATTGTATTATTTGTCTGATGATGTTCAATTATCCATGTTTCATCCATCCATAACCAAGAGAATTACTAACTTAAGGAGATTTTACTATTCTACATGAATCAAGGTCATTTTGGCCTTTTATCATAGACTTGTGTCCCACATCAGGAAGCTGCAGCTCGTGTCAGACGCCTTGCACTGAGAGCACTAAAATGTCTATCATTTCTTTTATGAATGTCTTATCTGCATTTTCTCTTTTGATTTGATTAGGACACATCCTGGGGTTTTAAAAATGGTATTAGGCGTGGATTAAATGTTTTGGCTACACATCGCAATATGTCACAGAAGTCAGAAATTCAAAAAATGTTCCACATTAGGGCAGTTCACCCAAGGCTAGGCTATTCTCCGCTCTGTCCAGTTTCGGCAAAGATTTTGAGAGTTGGTCAGATAAATAAAACAGGCGGTGTGCCAAAAAATACGTAGGCTAGGTTTAGTTGTGAGAGAAGATGCCATTATATAGTTAAATATAAAATTAAATGTCCCCAACTAAGCAAGCCAAAAACCAAAGGCGACAAAGGCGAATGATTCAGGCCTCATTACGGGTCAGAGGTCAGATTGGATCAGAACATTATATTATGCAGTTCATCTGGTTGAAGACCGGAGTCATCACGCACGTATGGAGACGAGTTTGTTGAGGATCAGTGCCGATGTCTGTCGTGTCGATGAGAGTCCAGTGGATACAAGCTCTGCTGACACTTCAGGGATGCGTTGTGGCCGTGTCCAGGCGCAGGTCCTCCATCTGATCTGATTAGTGACTCAAATTAATGTAGATGCCATTCTTCTTATGCGAGTACATCAGGTGTTATATGAAGTGTTTCCGGTTCCAGCTGACCTGATTTATGCAGCGTATAATCATTTAACTGATTTGAATAATAGGAATAGTGTTCTATGTGTATGCCAGGTTGAAGAGATGTGTTTTTAGTCTAGATTTAAACTGACAGACTGTGTCTGCTTCCCGGACAATGTTAGGAAGACTGTTCCAGAGTTTAGGTGCTAAATAGGAAAAGGATCTAAAATAGTTTGTGTCGAGCCATTTATGTTTGATGAGAAAGAGATTATAGTTGCAATAAACTCTGTAATAATCCATACTGTATCTGATGACTATTATTCTGTTTCGCGGAGCTAAACTGATGACGGCACGGCTTGATCTCTGGACCAATCAGCGGAAAGGGGCATTTTATTCCCGCCATGTAGAGATCGAATATTCAAACCGTTTATTCATTTTGTTTTTATTGTTTTTCCATTTGGCGGTTTAGAAAAAAGTGTAATGAAAACAAAAATAAAAATATGAAAAAAACTATGCAAGATTTGTTTATTTATGTTAATGAGAAGAATCAAATGTGATAAATGAGCGATTTCTTAATTTTTCCGTTTAGAAGTCAAAAATGAGAAACAATTTATCCAAAGGTACACGGACCGGGTCACCAAAATATCCGTCAACTCTCATTTATTAAAAGTCATCAAATAAAATAGCCTAATTGTCTTCCCTGAATATCAATGTTGATTATTATTCTGTGTTTATTATAATTAGGCCTATTATTATATTTATTCAAATGTTCAACCATGACAACCAAAGGGAAACAATGGAACGCAGACTGAAGTTCCAGGAAAACGAATCTGAAACTGAACGTGTGTGTATCCATCCTTCTGGAACAAATGCTTTCTCACGTTTGCTGAGAGAGAACTTTCATTTCCAGAGAAATAAAAATAAATGAATCCTCATTCCATTCAGTCAAAGGTAGATTGTTTATCTAAACCGAGAATATTTCAGATTCCTGAGATTCTCTGAGAGTTTGATGTTTTAACTTATTATAATCAGTTTAACTTTAGTTCCCTTTCGAGAGGTCTCTCCTATTGCGTAAGTAGCTTACGCTATGGGAAAACTCCTTTTCTCGAGAATATTGAAGTCTTTATGTAAAACGCATTGCGGCTGCACAGCTGACAGCAATGAACGAAGGAGCTCGGTCATTGGCTGTGCTGCGGCAACTTGCTCGAACCAATGACGGGGCGACTCTGAATGCGCGACCAATGAGCGCGCTTCGTGCCCGCGCGCGTCAGAGCCCGCCAAGATGGGCGTGGCCAAGAGCTATATATTGGGCGCCCCGTCATGAGAGTTCTTTAGATTTAATCTCCTTCAGCGAACACCTTCTTCGCTGGATCCTCCGGATTATTGGAAGCCTTCGCCGCCGTGGAAAAGCATACCAGCGGGATTGCTACGAGGACGTCGGCACCTTCAGCCGCCTTCAAGCACCTCCTACTGAGCCATCCGGCGCGCCATATACGCAAGTATTTTACATCTGTCCGCCCCGCGACATTTGTGAAAGAGCAATTTTCCAATAAGGCGTTGTTTCAAATGCCTTCCTGCGCGTCATGCAGAGACCTTCTCCCGGACGGGGATCGTCACATCATCTGCGCTCGCTGCCTGGGCCGGGACCACGCAGAAGCTGCATTGACCAAGGGCGGATGCCCGGAATGTGATGACCTGGGTCTCTCCGCACTATGGGCTCGCCTCGCCGCTTTCGCCATGAGCGAGCCCATCGCCACCCCTCTGTTTGAGCCGCGCACTAAGAAAAAGCGCCGCTCACAGAGGCTTCCTGAACCTGAGCTCAGTGATGTCACGCCGAGCCAGTCTCCGCGTGCTTCACCACCGCTCTTGCCTTCCCCACCGCCGGTTCAGTTCACCCAGCCGGACCCACACCCCTCTAGCAGAGCGGTGGGCCTTGTGACTTTCGGCGCGTCCGAGGACGACGGGGGAATGGACGACAGCTTGTCCATCGACGCTGCATCGGACGACTGGCCGGGCTCCACTCTCGACCCCGCCCCGTCGACGCTAGCTAGCACGAGCGGGGGCTCCACTATGGATACTGAGATTATCCGTGTCCTCTCTAAGGCCGTGGAAGACCTCGGGCTCGATTGGTCTTCTCCCGAAGAACCAACCCGGAGCCGACTGGATGAGTGGTTTCTGCAGGGGCGCCAGCAGGCCCCTCGGCAAAGGCCTTCTCCCTTCTTCCCGGAAATTCACGACGAACTTACCAAGTCGTGGAAAGCCCCCCACTCTGCGCGCCTAAAGCCTTCTTTTTCTTCTTCGCTCTCCTCAGTGGACGGCGCGAAGGAAAGAGGCTACGACGGAACGCCGCCCCTCGAGGAGGCCGTGGCCAATCATCTCTGCCCGCCCTCCACCACCGGATGGAAAGCCAAAGCTTCCCACCCCTCGAAGCCCTGCCGCACTATCTCTGCTCTCACCGGTTGCGCCTACGCCGCCGCCGGCCAAGCTGCATCAGCGCTTCACTCAATGGCGGTACTTCAAGTGTTCCAAGCCAAGCTTCTGCGCTCTATGGACGAGTCTGGCCACCGAACCCGAAGCCTTCAGGGACCTAAGCAGCGCGACTGATATAGCTCTGCGAGCCACGAAGGCCACCGCCCAGTCCATCGGCCGTGCTATGGCTAATTTGACTGTTCTCGAGCGCCATCTGTGGCTGACTCTGACTGAAATGAAGGACGCGGATAAGGCGCCATTTCTCGATGCGCCTATCTCCACCAGCGGGCTGTTTGGACCGGCGGTTAAAGGTTTCGCCGAACGCTTCACTGAGGCCCAGAACGCTTCACAAGCTATGCGTCATTTCCTGCCAAAGCGCTTCAGGTCATCGCAGAGCAGACAGAGACCGCCACAGCCGCAGCGGGCTAAAACAGCTCCCACCGCCTCTCAGCCCGCGCCTCAGGCTGACGCTCAACGCCGCTCGCGATCTCACAACCGCAAGCCGCCTCCTGAGCGACGGGGTCCTCGGCCCAAGATTGTGCTGAACCCTGAGCCTCGAAAGCCGTCCTAGCCACAGAAATGATAAGAGAGAGTGCGTGTCTCGCAAAAGCCGGACCACTCTCTCTGCAAAAGCTCAAACATTACCCAGTCCCCTTACAGGCGGCTGGATATGTCCATACAGCAGTCAATGGGCCAGTCACAGAGCTCGCTCACCTGCAAACAAACGCCGTTTTTACGGCGACGCACAGAAAACACAAAAAGAGTCTTTTTCTGCCTGCATCACTAAGGGTTCACATGTCCACAAAGTGTGCATTCCCAGATACTGTCAAAACAGTGCCAAATTCATTCCCAGCTCAGGGTGCGCTTCCCATGAATGCAGATCACGTGCCTACGGTCATGTACGCACCACTACACACAAGCACTGTTCACACAGTTATAAATTCATCCCCAGTAAAAGCGAAAACATTATAAAAGTGGTGCGTGTGCCTACCACTGTTTATGCACCCCCACTTATAAACACTGCCCTTACAGTGTCAAACACAACCACAGCTCAGGCTGCGAGTTTTACGCCCGCGCCTCTGAGAGCTACGAGCTCAGGCGATTCGCTGGCCGGGTCCCTATGGGAAAACATTCCAGATATGCCGAAATGGGTATTGAATATAGTAAAGCACGGATACTCGCTCCAGTTCGCTCGCAGACCACCACGTTTTACGACTGTGGTCGAGACGAAAGTGAGAAAAGAGTGTTCACATGTTCTACGCACCGAGGTGCGCAAACTAATAGAAAAGGGCGCTGTGGAAACTGTTTCCCCCTCTCTGAGCGGGACAGGTTTTTACAGCCGCTATTTTCTCGCCCCGAAAAAGGATGGCGGTCTCCGCCCCATCCTAGATCTCAGACACCTGAACAAAGCACTAATGATTCGCTCGTTCAGAATGTTAACAACCAAGCATATCCTCGCTCAAGTGCGCCCAGGAGATTGGTTTCTCTCAGTGGATCTGAAAGATGCTTACTTTCACATTCCAATAGCGCCTCATCACAGGCCGTTTCTGAGATTTGCTTTCGAGGGACTGTCCTACCAGTACACAGTACTCCCGTTCGGCCTGTCCCGGGCTCCCCGTACATTCACGAAATGTATGGATGCAGCACTTTCCCCCAAGACGAATGGGAGTGCGAATACTGAATTATCTCGACGATTGGCTGGTTCTAGCACAATCAGAGAGTCAGCTAATAACACACAGATCTTGGATTATCAGCCATTTAGAATGCCTGGGTCTAAGAATCAATTTTGCAAAAAGCATACTATCTCCCAGCCAGAGGATTTCTTTCCTGGGAATAGTTCTAGACTCGATGCAAATGACAGCGCGTCTCTCATCGGAGCGCGCGCTCACCATCCGGCGCCTTGCAACATCATTCAGGGCGGGCGCGCGCGCCCCCGTCAAACGGTTTCAGAGGATGCTCGGTCTCATGGCCTCAGCATCGGCCGTACTCCAGCTAGGATTGTTGCATATGCGCCCTCTCCAACGCTGGCTCAAGAGCCACGTCCCTACTCACGTGTGGTGTTCGGGCCACTTTTTAATCAGAGCGAACCACGGCTGTATAAAAGCCCTGACGCACTGGAAAGCCGCCGACTGGTACCAGTCAGGATTGAGTCTGGGTGTGAACACAAGGAGAAAGATGATAACGACAGATGCCTCCAAAATAGGTTGGGGGGCCCTTTACGAGGGCAGGCCTGTCTCCGGCTTTTGGTCAAACCCGGAGAAGCGCCTACACATAAACTGTCTGGAAATGAAAGCGGTCGCTTTGGCTCTCAGAGCCCTGCTCCCACATCTAAAAAACGAACACGTCCTGGTCCGTACGGACAACATGACGGTAGTGTCGTACATAAATCGCCAGGGTGGACTCCAGCTCCATGCATTCAATGGCCAGGAGACTCATTTTATGGTCCCAGCACAACTTGCGCTCGCTGAGAGCAGCGCATGTGCCAGGCGCCCTGAACCAGGGGGCAGACATGCTATCCAGAGACAAGATTCTCCCAGGAGAATGGGCTCTCAACCCGCTGACGATTCAGTGGTTATGGAAAACCTTTGGCAAAGCGGAGATCGACCTCTTCGCCTCCAAGGAGAACGCGCACTGCTCTCTTTTCTTCACGAAAAGCACGGACGCGCTCGCCCAGAGCTGGCCGAGCCGCCCCTTATATGCCTTTCCCCCGATCGCAATGCTGCCACAGGTCATCAGTCGGGTCAGAGAGGAGGAAAACGCAGTGCTGCTGATAGCCCCACTCTGGAAGAACCAAACATGGTTTCCAGATCTGATGCAAATGCAATCTGCACCACGGCCGATTCCACAGAGGCCAGACCTCTTCAGTCAGGCCAGCGGGATGATATTTCATCCCCGCCCCGATCTGTGGGCCCTTCATGCATGGCCCCTCAACGGGTTCCCAGGAACCTCGCGAGCGGAGCACTAAAAACCATCGCTGAGGCGCGGGCGCCCTCCACGAGACGCTTATATGCCCAGAAATGGAAAGTGTTCAGTGACTGGTGTAATACCAAGGGCCTGAACCCTGTAACATGCGAGATTACGAGTGTACTCGTTTTCCTACAAGGGCTTCTGGAGGCGGGCCGCACCCCCTGAACACTCAAAGTATATGTGGGTGCCATCACAGCGTCACACGACCTTGTAATGGAACGTCCATTGGGAAGAAACGACCTAATTATTTGTTTCCTAAGGGGCGCCAGGAGGATGAACCCTTCACGCCCCCCCCTCAGTGCCGATCTGGGACCTAGCTACGGTCCTAGACGCTCTTAAAGGGCCCCCGTTCGAACCACTCCGAACCGTGCACCTTAAACAGCTCTCGCTCAAGACGCCGCTCTTGCTGGCACTCGCCTCGGTCAAGAGAGTGGGTTTCAACAAGCGCTGCCTGCCTAGAATTCAGTCCTAACGACTGCAGGGTCGTCCTTAGACCGAAACATGGGTATATTCCTAAAGTGCTCACCACTCCCTTCAGAGCACAGGTTATCTCCCTAACTGCGCTTTCGTCTCCAGCAGACGAACACGACGCTAATCTACTCTGCCCCGTTAGGGCTCTCAGAGTGTATTTGGAGCGTTCTGCCCTATTCAGACAGACAGAACAACTGTTTGTATGCTTTGGCGGCCGTACGAAAGGTTCCGCCGTTTCAAAGCAGAGAATCTCTCACTGGATAGTCGAAGCTATAGCGCTGGCTTATGAAGCTAAGGGACTTCAATGCCCCTGGGGAGTCAAAGCACCCTCCACCAGGAGTGTGGCTTCTTCCTGGGCATGGTCGAGCGGGATACCGATCGAGGATATTTGTGCGGCGGCAGGCTGGGCCTCACCGTCCACATTTATCAGGTTCTACAACCTACAGGTCCCGACATTGCATTCCAATGTGCTATCAGCATAATGCTAGTTGAACTGCGAGTTCGTATCTAGATTATGTATGTGCTTGTGTCACACTGAGCGCCTTCTAGCCGCTCTGTATTTTTTACCACATATAAAGCTCGCCTCTGCCGGCTAGTTGGATGATAACTTTGCTTTTCAGCTTAGGCACCTGCCTCTGGCTATTATAAGGCGAAGTTCAGCACGCACGGCGTTTTGCATGGTGTTCCCATAGCGTAAGCTACTTACGCAATAGGAGAGACCTCTCGAAAGGGAACGACTCGGTTACTAACGTAACCTCGGTTCCCTGAGAGGAGGGAACGAGTATTGCTTAAGCTGCCGGGCTTGTGCTTGGTTAGTTCGCTTCAATCGTTTTAACCTAAAGAACTCTCATGACGGGGCGCCCAATATATAGCTCTTGGCCACGCCCATCTTGGCGGGCTCTGACACGCGCGGGCGCGAAGCGCGCTCATTGGTCGCGCATTCAGAGTCGCCCCGTCATTGGTTCGAGCAAGTTGCCGCAGCACAGCCAATGACCGAGCTCCTTCGTTCATTGCTGTCAGCTGTGCAGCTGCAATGCGTTTTACATAAAGACTTCAATATTCTCGAGAAAAGGAGTTTTCCCATAGCGTAAGCTACTTACGCAATACTCGTTCCCTCCTCTCAGGGAACCGAGGTTACGTTAGTAACCGAGTCGTTTTGCAGGAAAAATCTGGTTATTGACAGATTTTAATAATTTTTGAGTGCAAATACTTAAAAACTGCATAAATATAAACAGATTAATGCAGATCGTCAACCTGCTTCTGTGCTGTTTAATACAGTTTTAATTAAAGTTGAATTTCAACCTGATCCAACATTGTTGAACTGAAAACTAATGGAAATATGAATCTACAGAAAAGCATCTGCACTGCATTTAGTGTGATATAAATTAATTTCAAAGTTTTTGTTCAATATCTACTTTACTGAGGACTCTGATGTCTGAATTATAATCCAATCATCAGAACTGCAGATGAGCCGAATATTGTACATTAATCTCTCATTTTCAGAGAAATTAAATTACTTTCAGGAATATTGTTTCAGGGAAAAACCATGCTTTCCATCATCTTTCATTTAAATAGACACTTTCTGAAGTGAGTAAATACATGCGGGTCATTCCTTCAGTCCGGTGGATTTTATACAATACTGCATATTTTACATAAAATGTCAATTAACTTCCATGCCACATGGTTTAATCCCTGTTAACAAACAAACAATAAATAAATAAATCATAACATTAGTAGCCTACCTACGAATAACAATATAAAACCAGAATGTACATTTCCAGAAGAAAATGTGAAGTGGTGCTTGCAGTGGCAAAACTCACCACTCGGATGGTGTGGTACATGATAGCAAACGAGCCAAAACACGTCTGTACGATGTTCTGGTGTTGAGATGTGGCTTATTCATGTGTTCAGGTGGTTGCTAGTTTTTAAAGAGTTTTTGAAGCACTTGACAATCAATATTCCTGTTCCTCAATCATGTTTTCTCAGCTTCACTTTGAAATAAAGGCTAGTATATACACTGAAAAAAATGATTATTTGCCTTAATATAAAAAAAATAGTAATTCCACCCCTATTTAATTATGTTACTTCTACTTAACAATTAACAACTAAATATTAGTTGAACTTAATTTTATTTAGTTACATTAGTATAACACATTTTATAATTCCATCCCTATTTAATTGTTACTTCTACTTAAATGATTGATTTCTTATTTATATTGAGTGTTCAAAATTATCCAGCTTAATCTACTAGTTAAACATATACGGCAGTATTTAATTGACAGTATGAGAGGTTGTTAAACGTCTTTCAAATACACACAGAAATGACTGTTTTAATCTTATCTTTAATGACTGCCATAAAAAAATAGCGAACATGTTTAATAACAGTCAGTTTCTTTGAAGGTAAGACACCCATTCTGTAGAAATGTTAAAAGTCATATTGTACATTTGTACAATTGAACATAAATATCCAGCATATATCAGCATTGCCCTTATATGGCAATAGGCCACAGTACATTTGTTTGTGAATCCTTAAAACAAGTGCTAAACCTGCACTAATGTTACAAACAGAGGTGCTGACTTTAACATTGCACCTGAAAAAAACAAAACAGGCAACAGTAAATTTGTTTGTGAATCATTAAAAAATTGCAATTTGAATGGTAGTTTCAATGGTAGTTTTTGATTGTTACTTTTAAACTATAAATATAGAGGCCTTGAAAGGAAATCAAGTGCAAGGTACAGGCCGTGACAAATTTCATGATGATCATCCACGAACATGAACATCCTGAACATCCATGCCTTTTGCAAAATTATAGCATTACACTGTTTTTTAGTCCTAGAATTTTAGGGGTGAGTCTTTCAGAATCCATCTGCATAAGGACTTTCTGAAGAAATTCATAGAAGTACTTTAGTTCTTTTGGGTATGCCAAATTAAGCACATAGATTGCACCCAACATCGATGCACAGGCTTGTGCAACAGATTTGATCTCCTCAAGAATCATTACTCCATCAACAACAACTCCAATATCGTCATAGTCTCCAAGAACTCCTTCCTTTTTAATCACACATATGCCCATGGTGATGTTTGTCAGGTCAGTCAAGAAGTCATCTCTTTGACTGTCCTATATTTAAATAAAAAGAAACTGTTATTAGACATTATGTATGATTCATAACTGTTTGTCAAGTCTATACAATCAACGGTATTTTTAAATTAACTTTTTACACAACAGACAACTGATGGACTCACACACACAACTATTAAAAAGGGTGCAAACATTAACTGATGCCCAGGAAGGTCCATTTGGTCTAAATATCCCTGCTTTTGCGGAATTATTTTTAATGATCCTGGTTCCAGTGGCCTTAATGCATGCACGGCTTTTCAAAAATGTCACAAAGCTTTTTGGGATTGTTTTAAATTAAATATTGAAGTTTATAATTAAGTATTTTGGCACACCACGCCGAGTGGCGCTAAATCGGGTTTTATTCTGGCATGTTGAATTAAGGGGGTCGCACACCGGACGAGAAGCGCAGCGCCATGTCTTTAAAATTCGAACACATTATTCTCTATGAGTGTACACCAGAGTATGTGAGCGGAGTGGAGCGGCAACAACTTCCCCTCCGCGCTCAAAGCATTTAATAATCACTCCACTCCAGCTCCGCTCCGGGTTCACCATTTACCGCTCCCGCTCCACTCCTCGCTCACTGATATCAGAAACACCGCTGCGTCGTCGCTCCCCGAGGAAATTGCGAATAAAGTATTTAAGTATGCTTTTAAATCTCACAAAATTTCTCCTCATCATAATATATAGGCATATGAAATAAAAAAAATAAAAAACAACATTAGGAGAATAGTTTCAATGTGGTTTATTGGATAGTGTGCAAACTTTTCCTGTGCCATGCTATGCTTATTACATGATTATCAGCATTAAAAGTTAAATATCATTGCTGCTTTTTGCAGAGCACATTTTGTTTGGAAAGAGGAAAATAACTACATTTTCATCAGTTATTTTATCTACGGGTCGCTACATTTCTTACAGATTTCTGCTCATTCGAAATCAAATACCGACAGTAAGATTACATTTGTTTGAATGCAATGCATCAGTGAGAAAGCGATTGCGTGTGTGAATAAGTGTTACCTGTTTAAAATGTGCTTTCACCCGATCCAGCCCGATCTCATGAAAGTGCGTATCTATAGCACAAATTTTATTTCTTGTACCATTTACAAAATAGTTTTTGCTTGCATAGCCTATGATAAGCAGTTTTCGTGTGCATATGATACACACTTTATGGCGTGCACGCACTTCACATCCCTAATCCTAACCAAGGGGTTTAGTGCGTTTCATTTGCACGCAAAAACTATTTTTTGGCGTATAAATGGCACGAGAAATAAAATTTGTGCTATAGATACGCACTTTCATGAGATCGTGTTGTCCGATCCTATTCAGTAGGCTCAACAAAAAAGGGGTGTAGGGGTGCGCCGATCCGATACTCAGTATCGGTATTGCTCCGATACTACCAATATTTGCCGGATCGGGTATCGCCAGAGGAGACCATCCAAATCCGATCCGATATTGTAGCCTAGGAATGTTATTGTTATACAACACAAAAGGCACAAAAACATTATAAAGCACTATAATGTTTTCGTGTACTATATTCCAAGTTTTCTGAAGCCATTACATATAATTTAATGTGAGGTACAGATTTAAGTCGTTAAATTAATCTTCACCTAAGTGCTTCCCTCCGCTGCGGCTGTCAGTCATTCTCAGCACTCAAACAGCGCGTCTCGCTCGGGTACGACAGTCAACACGATGAAAATCTCTCCAAGATGAGTCAATGTTCCTATTATTATACTGTAGATAAAGGTCTATGGTTTGCATGAAAGGACTTTAACGTGCTGGAGTTTCACATGTTACTTTCTCCCGGATGTGTGTTAGATCACAACACAACTGATCAGTGATCACAACACTGGAGTAGAGAGCGATATAACTGCTCTTCAGGCGCACATTAACTGAAATTTAAAACTGTTAAAAGGCTCAAACTGATGAATAAATAAAGAAATATATGTACATCTTACTTTTGTGCTTTGAACTTTTCAATGCGAAGCGCTGCGCGCCGTGACTCCTGTTGCTTCGAGCGCATCATTCTTCGCTCGGGAAGCGCATATGTGTTTCGTGCCGCTCTGAATTGGAGACTTTCATATTACAATACTTTTGCGCAATGGCAGTTTATTGATAGCCTTAGTTGTTCTGTCCAATCTATCATATGTTGCTGCTTCATTAAAAAGTTGTGCTTAAAATTTTAAAATAAATGTCTTTTAATTATATAGTATATATTTTGTCTGTATTGCTTTACAAAGTAAGGAAAATAATGTTTAAGTCAAGCTTTGATGCCTTTAACAAAAGAATAATCACAGTCTCTTCCCCACAGTGAGGCATACAGATACAGTTTATTAGGTAATTTGGCACTGTTTTTTTAATTATTATTTTAGTATTGGATCGGATCGGTATCGGCATCAATGGCAAGTTTTATTTTGCAAACAGTTGTTCTCTCGTCTGCCACATGTCCAGCCAGGCTAAACAATCACTTTAATTGAGCGTGAGCAGCGCAGCAAAATATAGACTCTGCGCCGAAACCCCGCTTCACTGCTGCTCCTGCTCGATAAACTTAAGATTGAGCCACTTTAGTCACTTGGACTATTTTAACTAGGGCTGGGCGATATGGCCAAAAAAAATTATCACGATTACTTTTTTATATTAGTCAACATCGATAATTATCACAATAAATGTCAAATCTTTATTTCTTTCAAGTTTAAAGGCAGATTTTTGCTCCTAAGTGAAAGTTGTAGAAACCAGAGCGTTAATTGTGGTTTTAAACTACTCTTTATTGAACATTGACAAACACTTACCAAACAGGTGAACATTTCACAAATCTGAGGTAGAACATTCAAACATATGTCATTTTTCCTTAATATAAATATCTGAATAGAAAAATATATTTCTTAGTTTCTGCATTTGCTAATGAGGGATATTGTTTAGTGTAAAGTGACTTTGATGGCATGTATCTTCAGCACAGTTTGCAGTGCAGGCTGCAATATTAATATTACATGTTTTGTCTCAAAAACCCATATTTGACAGTGAGTAGACAGTAAATCTGCATCCTAACTCAAGCTAATACTACTATGTTAAATTTATGTTCATTAACAAAAACAGTAACATCTGTTAAAAAAAATATTCTGACTGTTTTGAGTTTTATTAAAATTAACCATTGGTCATCCAGTATAATGCATTTAGATCATGATAACCACAGATAAAACCAGGCATAGTCTATAGCACCTAACTATCATGGCAAAATGTAACTTTATGGTTTCTATGGTATTTATGAAAAACAGTAGCCTAAATATATTATTAAATACTGTAATTATATTCCATTAGTCCTTTAATACATTGTCTACATTAATAATACAATACAATTCAGTATATCCCACATTCCATGGTGCAGTCAATATTACTAGGCTAACGTTACAGTAAATCCATGTCCAATTGTGCCATAAAGGTGTTTTCAAGGGGGATGGTTGTAATGCGTCGAAATTCAGCACCAATCTATTGTACTCAGAAGTATATACAGACAAAGATATCACATTGTGGTCAGCCTTGAGTGTTATTTCTCTCTCCTCTCCTATTAATCACAGAAACTCTGCGTATAAGTTACTTGCCTCACATACCTGAGAAGTATATCTATGGAAAGCTTGAAATGTGTACTTTTAAACAAAATAATAAAAAACGAGCAGAAATGGGCTGATCTCTGCTTATGTATAGGTTAATTCGTAAGTGTGCATTTCTCTCTATAGGCACGTTCACTACTGCGAAGATGGCGAGTCAGCATCATCAAATTTATCTTTGCAGTCGACACTTACAGAAAACACTAGTTATTAATAAACAATTCAAATGTTTAATGCATAATCATTACTTTTGCCGTTTTTTTTTGTGGCAAGCTTATGCGTGCGTTGAGATGCAGAATAGGCAAATTACGAAAATGCTCATTATGGTTTAGCATTCTCTCCCATTTAGTATACATAACTTCCAACCCAACTTCAGTCGTGCACGGGCAGGGGCAGCCCTACTTATTTCACATATTTTCTAACCAGCACATCACTGCGGGCGTTCTGAGCAAGCGGCGCTTAATCTTCATAAAGCTTCGAACCGGAAAAGGACAACCGGCTTCCGGTTCAAACCCGCTACGAATCATGGGTAAATTCGCTAACCAGGAAAAAGGTGGATATTGTAGCTGAAAACAGCCCTGTGAGAAATTCATAAGTTCATAAAAAGTTCATAGAATTAAAATTGATGGAGAAGGTCAGACTATTTTCTTTATAAAGACCGTTGGTTAGCTAGCTCATTTCAAATATCCTAAACCTTTTTGACCCTGCCTCTTAAAAGAATCGGAATCGAGAATCGCTAGGAACCGGAATCGAAACAAGGAATCGGAATCGTTCAAATTCACACGGTACCCAACCCTAGTCATGAATTGAGAAAATCAAATTTTCCTTGAGCTTTTGACATACTTCTACATCTTACCACTGTGGCCCCGGCCACTGATGCTTGATTCAAAAATCATACTAACATCATAAGTGCAACCCTGGAAACATTATAAAATAATGTAGTTCATGACCCCTTTAAGTCAACAGACGGTTTACTATAATGAGTGGTGATGCATAATATTAAATTACTTACTGTGCAAATCTCCAGCAAATTCACATCCAATGTCAACCTATATGCAACAACTACAAAAAAATTCGTAACCAGTCAACAGATTGTTAACTGTATTGAATGATGCCCCATAATGAAATATTACTTACTGTAAAAATTGTAGGGACAGAACTCTGGGACTGGGCTTAAAATGTGAACCTGGAAACTCCGCGTGTAACAGTTAATGTTTGAGAGCACCTCAAATAAAAGCAAGCACACAATGATTATTATTGTTAGTTCAAGATATATACATACCACACCATTAAAGCTAGCGAAAATAACTGATGTTTCAGAAGTTGAAGATATTTGCATTAATCACAGGATCATAATTTCAAGTACATAATTACAGGATCCCTATTGTTAACTTAGCTAAAAAGATTCAGAAATCCAATGCTATATTGTGAACTTTACCGATTAGGGATGTCCCGATCCGATCCACAGCATCGGTATCGTGCCGATACTGGCCCAGAACGCTAGATCGGAGATCGGCGGGGAGAAAAAATATGATCCGATACCTATCCAACAATGCTTGAATATAGCATTTCCCTTGCTGCGACATCCAATTAAGCGGCGCATATTGGGCGGTTTTGCA
This sequence comes from Gila orcuttii, assembly GCA_026230005.1. NCBI lineage: Eukaryota > Metazoa > Chordata > Actinopteri > Cypriniformes > Leuciscidae > Gila > Gila orcuttii. The sequence continues at coordinate 74,981,983 of JAPDVR010000001.1, read as the reverse complement.
ATCTACTTTGTGGGCAAAAAATGGGTTTGGACAGGTGGATAAAAATTGGGCTGGTTTCAGATCATTTCGGCGGGTTTTTGTAGCCGAAACACCGGCACTTCAGATCCTTCTTCCGGCGACCCTCTGTTCAGCAGGCAGTCTGTCTCACTCACTCACACACACACACACACACACACACACACACATCTCTGGCTGACGTGCCCCCTAAACTCACAACAGACACTCCATCCCACTACCTTCGGTGTACTATAAACACGGTTTTGCAATCTGTCTCCTCAGTTTATAAACCGTAGGCTGTAAACTGTATGCTACACAAGATTTTGACGCATAGCAAGTGTGTGTGCAGAGTGTGTAGCGCGCACTGCATGGACGGAGCGCGGGCGCGAACACTTCCGGTTTTCTTTCAACAGTGGAAACAACTTAAAATACTGGTCATACAGAAAATAACTTATTTATATATAACTTACGTCAATATTTATTTTTTTGCGCAGCTTTTGGTGTGCATACAGTTCAAATTAAAATGTTGGTGTTCAACTTTGCGTTTTAAAAATACAACAACCGTTAATTTTTCGTTTTACGGGTTAAAAAGGAAAAAGGAATGGACGCAAAAGCACACGGACCAATGGGTAATTTTAAAGCTTGTTAATGATTAACTTTAAACCTGTTGGTAGCTTTAAGTAGCCTACTGAAGTAGCCTGCCTGCCTGTCTGTATTTTTTTTTTTTTTTTTTGAATAAAGGGTGGCAGTCTTTCATAATCAACTGTTGTTGTGGACTATATACTGGAGAAGTATTTGTTCTCCATTTGAGTGAGATGTTTTTAGGTTGCTAATTGAGCAAAGTGCTTCCATATATTTTATTAGGCCTAGTATTAGTTCAAGAATAAAATAGAATAAAATAAAAATATCGGATTAATATCGGTATTGCAAATAGCCAAAGCTGCGGCATCGGTATCGGTATCGGAAGTGAAAAAGAGGTATCGGGACATCCCTATTACCGATAGGAAAAATTGTGGAAATTCTCTAATGTTACATATTTATAAAATACTACAGCGCAAAAACACACAAACACAGTCGTTGACTGTCAAAGTAAGTTATAAGGAAGCAAAATCTCTTCCTCATTCCTTTAAAACCATAGCTGCTAATTGCAACTGAAGTTTTATTTTTTTTCGGTAACGTTAACATGCAAGCTAACGATAGAGACCTTTCACACAGAACACGTTTTCCATTCCATTATTTTTCTATGTATACAGACGCTAAATTGACGTGTTTTGACGTTTTAGGCCGTGTGTTCACCAAAGTGTTTTTCAGCCATGAAAAACGTCAGGTGCTCAGCTGCAGGGCTTGAGTGCTTCAGTTTTTATGTTGTTGTTGCCAGCACTGCCCTCCGCCCAAACAAATTGCTCTAGAAAAAATAATACTATTAAGATAAAATATTACCCGTCCAAAACTATTATATCTCATGTGTAACCACCAAAGACACATTAGAAACCGCGGTAGATTATTGAAGGACTTTTCTCGTCGGGTAAGTTAACGTTAAGGCCGATGACGGCCTGGAGCTCAGAAAACGTCGAAGCAATCTTTAAATATGGGCTATCTTTACAAACAAACAGCATATTCGAAGTTTGTAAAGCAACATTCTTACCTAAAAATGTCTTAAAAGTACATTATATGTGACATAAAATTGGGAATATGTGTAAAATTATGTGCGCGTGCGACGTAAGTTAATTTAGGCCTATGTGACGGTTGGTCACGGTGAAAATTGTCTGTGGAAGACGTGTTATGAGCAATTTATATACTTTGTACAGTCAACAAACGGTTTATTGTAATAAATAGTGATACATAATATGAAATATTACTTACCGTGCAACTGCAAATCGACTGAACGATAAAATCCTTCAACTCGCTCGCTCTGCGTGAAGCTGACTGGAAAAAACGGCGGCAAAGAATCTGCACATTTACGCGCATGCGCAGATAACCAACTTAATATTTTTTTTACTGACTTTAATTAATTCACATAGCTTGGTTCAAAACGCATGTAATTCCCATAAAACCAATACATATTTTTTTATTAAAATCAACAACTAAATTTAAATGATTTAAATTAGCAAAATTTCATTATGCTTAATTTAATTGGGGCCATAATCATTTTTTTGCAGTGTATAAGCTATATACAACATACCGTATATATTGCTAAATCTTATCAGCAGTTTTGAGTAGTACTGTATATACTTTATTAATGCCAGTGTCCTATAGTAGTAACCCTTTTATTGTCACATAGTCACAAGTACCAGTGAAAGTATATATAAAGATCAAACATAAACAACCTTTTCTTTGTAAATGAGTCATTAATGATGAGTCATTAAATGAGTCATTTATTTCTCACAAGATGAAAAACACTTAGGGTGTAAGAGGTTTATGACACACAAGGCGTGTGATATTTCACTCAATAAAAGCTTGTGTTTCTCGTCTGTTGCTGAACACTGAACAACAGCGGACTATTGCAGATCGGTGAGACACATTTCACATATATTTATTATTTAACTTTAGCAAATACATTGTTTTTCACAGACTGTGATGATGCATTTCCACAGTTATTAACATTGTAAATCTTACCAAGTTTTTAAAAAAATACATTTTCATTTAAAAAATGAATGTACATTTATAACACTATAGGCTTTGTTTTATAACCGTAAATGTCGAACGGCCGAGCGAGAGGAAAGACTTTCTTCTGACCAACACTGCAAAACACAATAAGTAATAGTTCATTATAATAATATTTTAATATTTTATAATAATTAATTTTTCTTTTGCGCTCATATTACCAGTAAATTTTACATGTATAAAATTAAGTAGAATCTACTTAAATTATGTAAAATGAACAAAGAGAATAAGTGCATTTAACTCTGCCATATAGAGTTTGAGTTATTTCTACTTATTTCTATTGCACATTTTATCATCAGCGTCGCGATAGGAATGGCTTGCGCAAATCTTACCACATTTTGTAGCGCGTTGGTGAACGCAGAGTAGGGTAGACTGTGTACAGTTGAGACACCTTAAATAACTTGCGTGTGCAGCAAGCACAAGTTGTGATGTTTGCTGTGCACATGTGTATTAGTGTCCTCTTTGATCGTGGGAAATTTGAACAACGGACCCATCTCCGATCTGAAGATGTCGGCAAAAGTGTTTTTTTTTTAAGATAAGACGTTCACTTCAGCATGCACACTCCACAATGAATAGCTTATTATCCTTATGTGACTGTTAAACGTAACTGGTATCATCACAAACGTTATTCTGTACCCTAAAAACTGGCATATTTCATGATATTGTGTCATGCAAGGTCATTGCAAAATCTAGATAAATGTGCGAGGTGGCCAGCGGGGTAAGTTGAGACACACGTGTATCTGTAAGTGATAGAGTTCTATTAGGAAACACTGTTTAGTTGTTCAGTGTTATGATAACAGGTTAAACGTCGTAATTAGCCAGCATAGGACGCACATGAAAATAAAATTTGATATTTGTGATATTTAAACTATGTATTATTAATGAATATATTAAATATATTGTTCCTGTTTTATACATTTTAACCAGTGGTGTAGTCTACGTGATACGCAGGCATACGCCGTATGCCCACTAGGAAATGTCAAGGATTTCCGTATACCCTCTAGGAAATGTCAAAGAACTCCGTATACCCACTTTAAAAAGCGTGAGGATTCGTAACAACATCGTTTTGTGAAAGAACTTTCATTCATAAATTCACCCCGCCGTGACGTCTGTGTTTGCGCAGCGACACGGATCGAATCGTGGAATCCAGCAACGAATGTAACTTAGCCTACTGTAAAGCGGAACGTCACGCAATTCGGCCATTTTTGAATGAATAAATCAAAAGTAATGATACAATGAATCAAATCTCGATATGTACTAAGTGTCTAGGAATATTAAAGCTAAAAAAGAAATAAACTCAGAATGTTCTGCGTGTTTCTGCGAATGAGCGCTCCATGTGTGCTCTACTACACACTGACGCGCGCGCGACACTCGTGGTGTTTTCAGCGTCTATGAGGAGGACATGCACACATTTGAACTTCATTGCAGAGCTTTTATGAGAGTCACTTCACAAGAATTTTACCATTTCATTTGATAAAACTATCGTCATTAATTCGTATCATATACACACTCACAAACTTTAAAGTCTGCATGACAACCAGTCAAAATCAAAGTTTTGTATAACTTGAAGAAAATATAACAAAAATATATTACTATTGCACAGTAGAGTATACTTCAAGTAGGCCTAATAATAATAATAATAGTTTATTAAAACACACAGAAGCTCAAATGTCTTTAATTTACAACCCACCAAAATAAAAGTTTGTAGAGATAAATAAAGTAACTTGAGGGAATTATGAAAGAAATTGCATTGTAAGATGTACTTTTTAAAATAATAATAATCAAATCTATTAAAACATAATTTTAAAGGAATATCACACAAGTTTTTAAAAAGTATATTTTTATTTGTGCTTATAATGTTTAAGTCTTTTAATTGTCAGCTGATAAAAGCTGTGCTTCAGGGGACCATATTCATATTGCTGGTATATCACAGTATACCCACTACAAAAAACTAGACTACACCACTGATTTTAACCAGTGCTAATTTAAATCAAATTAATTAATTTAAATGGATAAATAAACAAACATGTTAACCAATTGTTATTTTCTTTATTTGTCTTTATTTATTATATTTGCAATGGACGTTTAGTTACCTTTACATCATTAAAAATGTGTGTCTCAACTGTACCACATATGGGTACAGTTGAGACAAAGTTGAGACAAAAAGTATGGAGTGAAAACAGTCTCTAAACCTTCCACAAATGCACGCGAGAGATCCACACACGCAAATCAATCCACAAATGCACACCATGAGATCCACACACGCAAACCAATCCACAAATGCACGCGACAGATCCACACACACACACACAAAGCAATCCACAGATGCACGCGAGATATCCACACACACAAAGCAATCCACAGATGCACGCGAAAGATCCACACACACACACACACACACACACACACACACACAAAGCAATCCACAGATGCACACGACAGATCCACACACACACACACACACACACACACACACAAAGCAATCCACAGATGCACGCAAGATATCCACACACACAAAGCAATCCACAGATGCACGCGACAGATCCACACACCCAGACAGCATTTACATCTGTGCCAGGTCCGTTTTCGAATCAGTAGATTCACGCAGCAGTCGCACTCAATATGCAGATCTGCACCAACTCTGCGCCAGACTTGTCTGTAGCTTCGACTGTGACAGTCCGTCCGGCGGGTGCGGCGCCGATCCGGGGCAGACCATACGCGCCACAACTGAATTGAGTCCGCCTGGCGGGTGTGGACCGGATCCGCGCGAGCTGCGCAGACCATACGCGCCACAACTGAATTGAGTCCGCCTGGCGGGTGTGGACCGGATCCGCGCGAGCTGCGCAGACCATACGCGCCACAACTGAATTGAGTCCGCCCGGCGGGTGTGGACCGGATCCGCGCGAGCTGCGCAGACCATACGTGCCACAACTGAATTGAGTCCGCCTGGTGGGTGTGGACCGGATCCGCGCAGACCGGACGCGCGGGCGCCACCCCGCATAAACCCGCTGACAAGAATGGAAGACTGCAGGCTGCACCGTCTTTGCTAATTGGTAAGTGCATTATACAAGTATAATTTAGTAAGTACATTATAAAAGTAAACTGGTGTTGATATCATGTTAGTCTGTTACATAATTAAATTAAAAATAAAAGTTTACAAACGTTTACACTGACATTCTGACAACCTGAGACATGTCAGATAAGCTGGGTAGTAGCAGGCGGTTAGCTGCAGTATAGGTTCTTTTAAATATCCACAACTAATGTGAACATATGCTTTAAGGCTGAATCGGTGATATTTGCTTATTATTCACCAAAATTGCTGAATATCGTGTCCATTGTGTAGCTGCAAAATCGTATAACGTTAGCCATAGCGCTACCCACTAACGTTACCAGCGGTGACCGCTGCTAGCTACTGCAACAATAACAAATTAATGACTTCCCACGTCCAAATACATTAAACTAGTTCGACGTCAGTACCATATCAATTCTCACTGTATTATACCGGCTGTAGAGTGCGACATATAGCCTATGTGATATGTCAATATGTTAGCTATCAAACTACCTGCAAATTACTGTTGCTTACCTCCAGTTCGTGTTGCAAAATGGATAAACCATATTACCCACGTCTTCTAAGCCACTGCGATGTGCCTCTTTTATTAATTTGTTATACAAGCTGTTTGTGAAATAGCCTAAAGCGGTTTTTAATTTCCATTGATGATGACTATTGCAGTGTTCGGACATACAATAGGCTGTTAATAACTTTAATTATAGGTCTATAATTCATTGTATAATCGACCTAGAAATGTTTTTAGATAATTTTCAGCCTAAGCAAGTTTCTATATAAAATTATTATCCTCGCAGCGTGTCTATGCGGTGATGCAGTTAAATTATTGCGTGGCAAATTAACTATAATAGCCTATCAATTTAACAATAAAAGTAGGCCTTCCCTAATAATAATAACAACAACAACAATAATAATAATACAGTCATACTAATAATAATTTAATGCATAAATTGGAAATGCTAAATCCTCTTAAGGCGATCTAGACACGGCAGGCAAAAACATCGGGGGGTTTTTCTCTCATTAGGTTCAAAATATTTTTTTCATTGTGTTCACATATTAGATGGAGAAATTGAAAAATAGCCAGAGACACGACGTAGTTCCACAGAAAGTCATATATTTATTTTCATACATCCACTCACGATCACACCTAATTTCAGACTCCCGCAATAATCACATTCTCGCAGACTCCCGCGATAACATTTTCTCCTGCACATGTTAACAATCTCCCTCTCTTCTTTAAATAAAAAAAACAAATCAAAGGATGACTTTGACATATAAAACATTGTCACCAAATACAAACGATTTTCAGAACACAGTAACATTTAAGTGAGCTTAAATATTTGAACAAAAAAAAAATTACCAAGATAAATGCTCAATAGTTCAGATATTACAACTTCCATACACCCTCATACAGCGCTTTAAGAAGCATAAGTGAGGAAGCACCTTTCTTCGTCAAACAGTCAGCAAGTTGTGACTTGGCTTCTGACCAACGCACTTCTTTGATTTTGTTAGCATGTAGGAGCTCTTTGACACTACTTATTTCTAATCTTAGTCTCTTCTCTGTGACCTGTTTTGTAGACTTAAGAGCGTCAAACAGGGAATGGTTATCAGTAACACAAATAAGGGGAAGAGCATTAAGATCAGCTTTACCAGTGGTAAGCTCAGAGTAGAGCATAGCCAAGAACATAGCATTGTCAATACCATCTGACATGGCAAGGGTTTCTCCTGCCAGCGTGCTTCTTACCACACGTCTGATTTTCTTGGACTGCCAAAACAGAGGAGAGAACTTTCCTGTTTTTTCCATGAGGGCAATTAAAGCCCCTCCCTGTGTACCTCCATCTGGAAGATTGCCCAGGGAAGCATCACTGAAAACCACCAAACACAAATCATTACTGTTGCTCAAGTGTTGAAACTTAAGTGTGACCTTCTCTGACTTAAGTTTACGGATCACTTTGTTCACTTCATGTATGGACTGAACAGTAGCATTCTTAATGTTGGATGCTAGGCTACATGTGTCAAACATAACATCTGGTCTAGTTTGTTTAGCAACCCACAGAATCTGTCCTATTTTGGACCCTGAGTTGTTCTCTTTCTATCTCGTTTAGTGGAGCCTCTCTCTGTACAGCACGTGCTGCCTGTAAGTGAACTGGTTGTAAGTTTTCAATGTAACTGTGCTGATGCACCTGCACTACACCACCCACAGTAGCAATGTCCATCCCCACGTATGAAAAACTCCCATGTTCTTCACGACCAACGTGAAATGCAGATTTAAGTACAGGAATGACATTAGTTACAAAGTGCTCTGAACCTGCCCAAAAAAAATCATCCACATGGCATGCCAGTACTCCTGTCACCTCAGACTGCTCATTCTGCCAATAAAACACTGCAGGATCAACCCGTGACATTTTACCACCACTGTTCAGCATGAGTTCTTTGACCTTGTTGTACCAGTAGAGGGAAGCGTCTGCAAGTCCATACACATTTATTTAGTTTCCACAACACATTGTCTACGCCTGCTTCTGGTGGGGTACGAATGTAAATGTCTCTTGAGAGTTCCATTCCCTGCAAAAAGGCAGACTTAATATCCATAGAATTTACTTTCCATTTGTTTTGACAAATAACAGCTAACAGCAGCCTGAGTGACTCTGAAGCACATGTGGGAGAATCTTTTTGTAATTCATGAATATTGACTTCTTCAAAACCTCTCGCCACAAGGCGAGCTTTGGGAACAATACCATTAGATGTTTCCTTCAACGTACAGACCCATCTAGTAGAAATACATCTTTGACCCTTGTCTGTGACCTCTTCATAAACATTATTATTTTTCATGAAATAATTTCATTATTATTTCAGTTTTCAATCTCTTGCTGTTTAGCAACATCAAAAGAGATGTCTTTGGTAATGAGTACATCAGCATCGGTGTTATCACATTCAGTGAGAAGATCATCAACATATGACATGTCTAAAGCATCCTTTTGACCCTCGCTCCAATTTGGTTCAAGATACTGCATGTTGTACCAGTTTTTATATTGCCCTTTTGCTTTTCCTGCCCTGCCTAAAACTCTGGCAGTGTGCTTAGTACCATCATCTCTGTTTGTAAATGTCACTGTCTGACCTGTTCTCAGTTTGACACCAGTGGAACCCACTGTATTAGTAGCATCACTCTCTGTCTCATTAGTTTGTCTCACGTCTTCTCTATCATCTGTTTCTGCGTTTTCAGAGATTTGCACGTCTCCATTAACACTCATTTCATCATCTGAATTCTCTGACACATTCGTGTGTATTACATTATCACTTTCTTTACTATTTTCAGGAACATCAGGTAGTACAGGTTTATCCTCATCCTGTGCATTGACTTTCTTCAGCCTGGACTGGTGTACTCTGACAAGAATCCCACCATGTCTGATAAACACTACAGAGCCATCCTGACCAATGACTACAGCAGGGCCTTTCCACTCTGTACTGTCTGCTCGTTTGTAGTACACTCTGTCTCCGGTCTCATACTTTTCATCTGTAGCCCTGAGCTGCTTTCGTAAAGCTCTTCTTATTCTTTCTGAACACTCCACCTCTGTGAATGCTCTTCTGGAAGCATGCAATGCTGCTAGGTGCTGTCCTACACTAGTACTCATAGAAGTGCCCTCTAGAGCAGGCAGTTTATCAACCAAAACGGAGGGAAGATTAGGATTGTGACCAAACACAAGCTGGTGTGGACTATAACCATGCACATTGATAATACTGTTTTTGGCCATTAGAGCCCAGTCTAGAGCAGTCTGCCAGCCACACCCGTTTTCCCTTTTCACCTTCAGGAGGATCTCAGTCAGTGTCATGTTGTGTCTCTCCAGCAGACCATTGCTCCAAGGACTGTATCCTGCTGTAGTCTTCACCTCAGTGTTGAATTTTTCTGCCATCTCTCTTATCTCCTCATTGTTGAACTCGCCACCGTTGTCAGTGTATATTCGTTTGGGGGCACAATGAACACTTATCCACGAGTAAATGAAGGAGTTGACAATCTCCGAGGCTTTCTTTGTTCTCACAATGTTTCCAGCGTTGAAGCGTGTGAAGTGGTCAATGATGTGGAGGTACCATACGCCAGGCTCCAACTCATGTAAATCCATTCCCACCGTCTCATTGTACTCTGAGGCTAAAGGCAAACCAACAGCAGGCTTGGGCTTGGTCCTGCTATATCTTTGACATACCTCACAGTCACGGATGATCTCTTGCAGAATAACTAGACAGTCTTTATCAGTATTTCCAGAGCTGAGAATGAGCCTCTGCAGCCGGTCTGCGGAGGCGTGGCCAAACTGCTTGTGGAGCTTCAGGAGAACTTTACGCTTCTCTTTTGTAGACATATCTGCTGTAACGACAAGAATTTCACTTTCATTGGTGTCCACTTCAGTATTACCATCTCTAATGTCAACACAATAGTGTCCCGAACTAGTGAGCTCAAGAGGCACTGGTTGCTTGAACATGACAACTCTGTCATTCTCCATGTCTAAAACAGTTCCTGCTCTCTTTAGAGACATTTTGCTCAGCAGTAAAGGAATATCAACAGGAACAACTTCCGTTTCAATGTGACATTTTGTTAGTCCGATCTTAGCGGGAAGCTTCACCATTCTGTTGGAGTGTACCACCTGACCATCACCAAATCTGAAAGGTCTGCAGCTTGAAAATTCTGTTTGCAGCAGTTCGTTTATTTGGCTTTGGCTCAGGTCTTTCATGTAACTATCCAGCCACTTCTCACCACAAACAGTACGTGTGCATGCAGTGTCAATGATAGCTGATCCCAGTGATTCAGTTAGGAAGATCTCAGAGTCCGTCATGACTTTTGTAAATAGTGTAATATTACACTCTTCCACATTTTCATCTTCTGCTAGCTTTACTTCATTTCTCCGATGAGGACAGTCTTTGGCCCAATGGTACGTGCTCTGACAAATGACGCACCTTGAATTTTGCTACTCTTTTCGCACAAGTTGCAAAACTAACTTGTGCACTTGCAACTCAGTGGTGGTGAGAGAGAAAGGGGGGGGGGCAGGGTGTTCAAAGCAACGCGTTTAATTGTACGATAAGCATCTCCCTCCCATAGAAAACGCTTAATGAGGCTTAATGGACCAACAGTTATAAAAAATAAAACACAATTCGTTATACATTATTAATAAAACACAGGCAACAGGTTTATTTGCTCTGAACACAAATTTGCTTTCTTTAGTCATATTCTGTGCTCATCTGCTTTTCTGTAGAATTATTATTAGTATGGTGTTTACTGAGTTTGATAATATCATTTATTACTTTAAATATCAGTCTAATGCATTAAGTCATGTTAGCATTTCAGAGCGTCCCCCTTTCTCTCTCACTGCCACTGAGTTGCAAGTGCACAAGTTAGTTTTGCAACTTGCACGAAAAGAGTAGCAAAATTCAAGGCGCGAAATTTGAAATTGCAGTGACAGATTTGAGAAGTTGCAAGTGCCTAATTGAGGTTGTACTGCGATTAAATGCAAATATATATAACAAGTTTGTGCGTGTCGTCGTATTTCTGTGAATGGGATTTTACACATTTGTGACTGCTTGTCTGCAGCTTAAAATTCAGAATACAGGTTTGTGACTTTTGTCTGCGAGTGCAAATTTCAACATTCAACTTCAGATTTTAATTTTACAGGTTTTCACATTGGAGCTGTGAGTGTAAATGTTCACGTACATGTATGAATATTTATTGTACAAGTTTTCAAATTCACATCTACGTGCTCTCAAGTTTTGATACTCTTTTACCTTAATACTACTCACTCCACACCACTTTAGTCACATTTATTATTATTTATTTGTGCAAGCATGCACCGGGGGGTGGCCACCGTGCCCGGTCACACCCAACTAATGAGCAATAAATTACTTTAAAATAAAAAAAGTTTTTTGAAAATTACAAATTGTCTGGGTGTTTGTGCCTTAATTGTCTGATAGCCTAAATATGAATCACAGACCAGGGTCAGATGAGCCCCAGATGTAAAATATGAGTCACGGATCTGGGCCAGATCTGCACCCAGGGCCGGCCCGAGGCATAAGCGAACTAAGCGGCTGCTTGGGGCCCCGTGGCCACCAGGGGGCCCCCCAATCGAGTCGAAAAATCGAAAAATATATTTTTTAGATGACTTAAACAAGTGACATAAATGAATGAATGAATATGAATGAATTAATGATTAATTCGAGACAAGAAAATTCTGATTTCATGATCAATATACCTGCCAACAACTGCTGCTGTGTCTGCCAGCGTTTAAGTCATGCGCATAATCTAGACACCTCGCGCGTGCATAGACAATTTGTGCGCAACTGTGCATAGTCACGGAAATGTTAAGCCATGTCACAAAAAAGGACGTGTCCCTCTGGTGCCGAAAATAGAAAGAAGAAAAGGACCGAGAAGGAGAAAAAAGAGCAAGATAAAAGTATATTTGCATGATTATTTACGGTGTGTTTTGTGCAGCAATTGACCCATTCCTATCTAAGGCAAGCCCCGAGGGGAAAAATAGATCGCATACACGCATATACAACGAGCGCCAGTACATCATTACCGGTATTATAGTAACAGACTTTGTTGGATTCTGTCATGTACAATCCAACAAAGTCTGTTATAATAATAATAATAAAAAAGATTTTGAGGACAGTTACACTGTATTGAGACAGTTGATAATAATATTTTTACAGTTTTCAACAACAATTGTCATTGTTGAACCCTTGCTCTTATTATGTTTCTGATATCTCAGTTTTGTCATTATTTTAGCAAATAATTTATTTGATATGTTTTGAGATAATTTGTTTTAAGAAGTTTCAAAGAGTTAGTACAAGAGTAAAGTAAAAGTTAAAACTTTTTTATTCAAGTAGGCAATCTATTTTTTATTAAGTATTTATTTTGTATTAATACATAACCTCACTGTATTCATTTATAATGTATCATTATTGCGTGACATTTGTGTCAATAATCGTCAAGCACAGGTGACTTCGCGTAGTGGGAGGGGGCCCCCAAAAGGCTCGGGCCGGCTCTGTCTGCACCACATGACATGGCATTAATAACTGTACTGGGCCAGTGCTGGTACTGGGCCAGTGCATGTATTAACCAGTGCTGGCCCAGATCTGTCTCTGATCCGTAATTCCAACCTGTTCCGGTATTGGGCCATTGGAAAGAATGAGCCCGGCCCAGGTCCGTTTAGCGCATTGCGCCAAATGCTAATGAAGACCTGGCCCAAATCTGGCCCAAATACATTTTGCTGTCTGGGCACACACACAAAGCAATCCACAGATGCACGCGAGAGATCCACACACGCAAACCAATCCACAAATGCACGCGACAGATCCACACACACACACATAGCAATCCACAGATGCACGCAAGAGACACACACACACACACACACACACACACACACACACACACACACAGCAATCCACGAATGCACGCGAGAGATCCACACACACAGCGATCCACACATCCACAAATGCTTTATCTGTACCTGTAATTTCATGCACAGCGAAATCACGTGACTTTTGAGACTGTTGTTCCGCGGCCTTGATTCACAAATGCACACAAGCCTATCTGTCCACAAGCCTATCTGTCCACAAGCCTATCTGTCCACATTACCTGCAAGGATGCGATATGGTGTCTTCCTCCAGAGGGCGCTAACCGGCCTTCGAGCTGAATCTTTTAAAGGGCTGGATTCATTTCGTTTTCTGATTTGCGAGACAACTGAAGTCTAAACATTTTTCACTAAATATCATATACATAAATGCAAATATAGAGTAAAACCAAACCTCTTTTTTTTATTCTTCAACGTATAATCGGAATATATAGTCTATTAAGAAAACCATTCGGATAACAGGACAGCTTTAAAAAGTCTTTAAATTATTTATGTAACTGTTAGCCAACTACTAGGCTGTACTACGTTTTCTTTTGTTTATATTATTGTAATTCTGAATGTACTTTGTGTTAATGTAATAACCCCTCCCCCCACACACGGAAATGAAATGAAAATGAAATGAATTATTAATTGGAGAATAATATATTTTCAGCAATTACCTATGTTTTGCTTTCCTTACTTTTAAAGAAAGGATGAATGCTTCCACATAATTTAACCAACAAAGTAAAAGATTTCTTTCAAAAGAATTCACAATTATTACCCTCAAGTAAACAATTCTCAAGCAAACCATTACGTGTCAAGTCAAGTCAAGTCATCCTCATTTATATAGCGCCTTTAACAACGCAGATTGTTTCAAAGCAGCTTTACAGAGATAAACATATAATTTAAGGTAACAGAGATTGGTTTAGTTTAATAGTGGTTCTTGAATAATGTTTTTTCCAGCTAAAGTTAGTTTTGATTGATTCACTTCCGTCTAAATGATCATTTGTTATTAAATTAAGGGCCGCTAAGATGACACCGTTCTCTCTAAACAGACTTTAAACGTGAACCTGTGATAGACACTGATGGCGTTCACATGCGCATTAAGAATTGATTCTATAGTTATGTGCGTTTGAATATATGTGCGCAGGTTTGTAATTCCTTACAAACAATGCCTACACAAACTACTTGTCTATAAATTTTGATGCAGAATTTTATTTTATCTTATCACTTCTGGTAGGTACGCGAACCGAAAAATTCCACAAGGCTTTATCTGTAGAGTGGTATAGGGATCCTCCATAGGGAGAGGCTAGTTGGCACTGCAGCACTGCATTGTCATCGGGTCCAGGCGAAGGTCCTTCGTCAGATCTGGAAACGGCCTGGATCCGGCAGGCTGCGGCAAAACCTCGGGATAAACAAAGACACTAATATTAGCGTAGATGCCATTCTTCTTATGATGTAACGAGTACATCAGGATTTAAGGGAAGTGTTCCCAGTTCTGGCTGACCTAATCTAAGCAGCCTAGTATTGAATTATAAAAGTCTATAGAGTGTTATGTGAATGCTAGGTCAAAGAGATGTGTTTTTAGTCTAGCTTTGAACTGACAGACCGTGTCTGCTTCCCGGACAATGTTAGGAAGACTGTTCCAAAGTTTTAGTGCTAAATAGGAAAAGGATCTACCGCCAGCAGTCGATTTAGATATTCTAGGTATTATCAACTGGCCAGAATTTTGAGATCGCAATAGACGTGAAGGACTATAATGCGTTAAGAGCTCGCTCAAGTACGGCGGAGCTAAACCATTTAGTGCTTTGTAAGTAATCAGCAATATTTTAAAATTTATACGATGTTTAATAGGGAGCCAATGCAGTGTTGACAGAACCGGGCTAATATGGTCATACTTCCTGGTTCTGGTAAGAACTCTAGCGGCTGCGTTTTGAACTAGCTGTAGTTTGTTTATTAAGCGTGCAGGGCAACCACCTAGCAGAGCATTACAATAATCTAGCCTTGATACAATAATCTAGCCTTGATGTCATGAACGCATGATTTAATTGTTCCGTATTTGTCAATGAGAGCATATGGCGTAATTTAGATATATTTTTAAGATGGAAAAATGCGGTTTTACAGATACTAGACACGTGACTTTCAAATGAAAGATTGGTATCAAAGAGCACACCCAGGTTCCTAACCGACGATGAGGACTTAACAGAGCAGCATCAAGTGTTAGACGGTATTCTAGGTTATTACGTGTGGAAGCTTTTTGTCCAATAATTATAATCTCTGTTTTTTCAGAATTTAGTAGTAGGAAATTACTAGTCATCCAATTTTTCATTTCAACTATGCATTCCGATAATTTTGTGAATTGGTGAGTTTCATTAGGTTTGGAAGAAATATAGAGCTGAGTATCATCAGCATAACAGTGAAAGCTAATTCCATGTTTCCTAATGATATCTCCTAAAGGTAGCATATACAGAGTAAAAAGCAGCGGTCCGAGAACTGAGCCTTGTGGTATGCCATACTGAACTTGTGATCGATAAGACATCTCTTCATTTACTACTACAAACTGATGACGGTCAGATAAATATGATTTAAACCATGCTAATGCAATTCCACTAATGCCAACATAGTTTTCTAGTCTATCTAAGAGAATGTTGTGGTCAATGGTGTCAAATGCAGCACTAAGATCAAGTAACACTAATAGAGAGATACAACCACGATCGGATGATAAGAGCAAATAATTTGTGACTCTAATGAGAGCTGTCTCAGTGCTATGGTGCGGTCTAAATCCTGACTGGAAATCCTCGCAGATACAATTTCTTTCAAGAAAGGAACACAGTTGTGAGGATACTGCTTTTTCTAATATCTTTGACAGAAAAGGTAGATTTGAGATCGGCCTGTAATTGACTAATTCTGTAGGATCAAGTTGCGTTTTTTTAACAAGCGGTTTAATCATAGCCAGCTTAAAGGTTTTTGGTACGTATCCTAGAGACAAAGACGAATTAATGATGTTAAGAAGAGGATCTATGACTTCTGGAACCATCTCTTTCAATAGTTTAGTCGGTATAGGGTCTAACATACATGTTGATGATTTAGATGATTTAACGAGTTTGCAAAATTCTTCCTCTCCTATAGCAACAATTGAATCAAATTTTTCGTCAGTGAGACTACACTGCACTGTCTGATGCGATACTGTAGTAGACGGTTGCATAGTTATAATTTTGTCCCTAATATTATCAATCTTATAAGTGAAGAAGTTCATAAAGTCATTACTGCTGTGTTTCTTGGAAACTTCTGGGCTTGAAGCTTTCTTTTTCGTTAGTGTAGCCACTTTTTCAAATAAATACCTAGGATTATGTTTATTTTCTTCTAATAGGGTTGAAAAATAAGCAGATCTAGCAGCTTTTAAAGCCTCTCTGTATGCAATCGAGCTCTCCTTCCATGCAATCCGAAATACCTCTAGTTTTGTTTTCTTCCAGTTGCGCTCCATTTTTCTGGCTGCTCTCTTAAGGGCCCGGGTGTGCTCGTTGTACCACGGTGTTGGACTATTTTCTTTAATCTTCTTTAAGTGCAACGGAGCAACTGTGTCTAAAGTGCTGGTAAGGAGAGAGTTAAAAGTTTCTATTGCAATATCTAGTTCTGCTAAGCTATCTGGGATGCTGAGATGATGAAACTGATTAGGAAGATTATTAATAAAGCAATCTTTAGTGGCAGAAGTGATAGGTCTAACATATTTGTAACACGGAGTCGGCTTTGCAGCCTTGGCTAAATGTAATTTACATGAGACTAGATAATGATCTGAGATGTCATCGCTCTGCTGCAGAATTTCAACGGCATCAACATCTATTCCATGTGATAATATTAGATCTAGAGTATGATTACGACAATGAGTAGGTCCTGACACGTGCTGTCTAACTCCAATAGAGTTAAGAATGTCTTTAAATGCCAATCCCAATGCATCTTTTTCATTATCTACATGTATATTAAAATCACCAACGATTAGAACTTTATCTGCAGTCAATACTAATTCTGATAGAAAGTCAGCAAATTCTTTGATAAAGTCTTTATGATGCCCTGGTGGCCTGTATACAGTTGCCAGCAGAATTCTCAAACTTGATTTATCGTTTACATTATATATTTTTACATTAAGCACCAACACTTCAAAAGAAGTATATTTAAAACTAGATTTTTTAGTGGTTTTGAAAATATTACTATATATTACAGCAACACCTCCCCCTTTGCCTTTCAGGCGAGGTTCATGTTTATAACAGTAATCATGGGGGGTGGACTCATTTAAAGTAATGTAATCGTTTGGTTTTAGCCAGGTTTCTGTCATACACAGCACATCTAGGTTATAATCTGAAATCATATCATTAACTATGAGCGCTTTTGAAGTAAGGGATCGAATATTCAGCAACCCAAGCTTTATCGTTTGCTCATCTGTATTATATCTATTTTTTATTTGTTGAATATCAATTACATTTTTAACCTTAGATCGGTTTGGACGTTTTTTGGATTTCCAAATTCGGGGAACAGACACAGTCTCTATATGATGATATCTAGGTGAAAGAGGCTCTATGTGATGGGATTTATCTGACCTTGGTGACGCGAGGCCGCCAGCAGACGGTCGGTTTAGCCAGTTTGTCTGCTTCGTATACGTGCAAAAGTTTGAGATTTGCCTCAGTCGCTCCTTTTGCGGTGAATCAGATTAACCAGTTGTTCATCTTTTTTGATCTGTCCATTTACTAAAAAGCTTTGGCAAAATATTTGTAAGTGTATCAAGAGTTAAATAGTAAAAGTGTGTGTGTGTGTGTGTGGGGGGGGGGGGGGGGTATTATTTCAACCAACTAAATAATGAGACTGAATGACATACTCAATTCAAGGCAATGTTTATTACAAAGCAACCACAACATAACGGGGTAGTGATGGCGCAGTGGATAAGACACATCCCTTTGGTGTGAGAGACCCGGGTTCGAATCCACTGTGAGACACCAATGTGTCCCTGAGCAAGACACTTAACCCATAGTTGCTCCAGAGGCGTGCGACCTCTGATATATATAGCAATTGTAAGTCGCTTTGGATAAAAGCGTCAGATAAATGTATATAAAACAAACAAAAAAACATGAAAACCACTTTAAATTGAGGTAAACAGATTTGGGTGAAAAAAGGCATTATTCACCCAAAAATGAAAATCCTGACATCATTTACTCACCCTCAAGTTGTTTTAAGCCTATACTATATGAGTTTCTTTCTTACAGTTTTTTACAATCACTTTGCTACTATTTTCAGAACCTTGATGTCATTTTTCAAAACTCTAGACACAAAACTCAAAACGGTTATCACTTGTAACACAGGTTGTCTAATGTTCAAAACATTGCATTGTGCATTCACATCTTTAAAGAAATCTTGCACTTGCACAATCATTGGTTCAAAAAACAAATTTACTGTGAAATACCATTGAAACACAACTATAGATCACCCACACACAAGCAACCGATAGTTTCACTCTGTCATTGTTCGTACAATCATTAACTATTGTAGAACAAAATAGGTGATACAGGTTTCATTATGGTACTACATGTACAGTAAATACCTCTGTTACTGTAAAGTACTGCAGTAGTAGAGAGAATACAGACAAAGTGGAATCATTGAACAAAGTTTGTAATATATTGATGCAAAACACTACAGTACAATCACAACATTGGTTTATTTTAATCAAAGCAAAAATACAGTAATTAGCTATGAAATAGAAAAGAAAAGACAGTACTGTAAACCATCAAATGCAATGAAATAGAAAAGAAAAGACAGTACTGTAAACCATCAAATGCAGTGTTCCTCAACTTGCTTGCACTGTAAGAAATAAAACAGCAGTGATTACTGTACTTCTACATTGTCATCAACTCTGTGTTGTGGATTTGGCCACAGGTTCTCATCTACATCACAATGGATGTTTTCATTAGCCAAACATCTTGGAAAAAACCTTCGGGCATGGCGAATCCAGGCCTGACACTGGTCTGCTGTGATGTCATTGCAGGCGTCATCCATGGCCTGGAGAAGAGTGACTTGTTCATGAGGGTGCCTATCATGAACCTTCCATCTCCATGCGGAGAAAAATTCCTCAATCGGGTTAAGGAAGGGGGAGTATGGGGGTAAATACAGGGTGGTAAATTGTGCATGGGCCTGAAACCATGCTTGCACCACATGAGCATGATGGAACCTGACATTGTCCCAGACAATGACATAGGTCACACCTTCAGCTCTACAAACCTGTTCGAGCTCATCAAGAAAGGTGACAAGGAGAGCTGCATTATATGGTCCAATATGAGGTCTGCGTCCCACCACACCATCTTCTGATATAGCCGCACACATGGTAATGTTGGCCCCACGTTGTCCAGGTACTTGGATGGTTGCCCGCTGGCCAATGAAATTCCGACCTCTCCTCCTTGTCTTGGCCAGATTAAAACCTGCCTCATCCAAATATATGAATTTGTGATGGTCGTCATCAGCATCCAGCTCCATCACCCTCTAAAAATACATTTTGGAAAGAGATTTAGAGATTACCGTACAATGTAGAATTTTTGGGAATGTTTTTACAACAGCCGTCTTGAAACTGAACTTACCTGAACATACTCAGTCCTCATTTGTTTCACTCTGTCTGCATTTCTTTCGAAAGGCACATGGTATAGTTGTTTTATAGATACCTGGTGCCTTTTCAGTATGCGTGCAATGGTCGGCAAACTTATGGATCCCACATTGTTGAACATGTCTTCATTGTCCAAGATATGCTGGCGAATTTCTGTAAGGCGAATATCATTTCTGGCCCGAACCAAATCGACCACAGCCTGCTCTTGCTGGTCAGTTAGAATTTTGCCTCTGCCTCCACTATTTGGCCTAGTCACAATTCTACAGGGAACATTAGAGTAAGAAGACACTTGGTCACATCACCTATTCTGTGATACACATTGGTATGCAGTCATTTGACAATTGAGAGTAGCATAATGTTTAGTGCATGCTGATAACTTACCGGTTCTCATTGCGGAAAGTTCTGATTATTGAGGCCACGGTTGACCTTCTCAGGTTTGGTTGTATCATTGTAGCCGCCTCAGTCATTGTCATGCCATGATTTATGACATGGTCTACAACTATTGCCCGAATTTCATTGGACACTCTATGCTGTTGCTGCCGCTGTCTTGGTCCGTGGCCTTGTCCTCTACCACGTTCCCCCACACCTCTCAAACGAGGCCCACGACCACCTCTCAGAAGGGGTGCCTGTCCTCTACCACGTTCCCCCACACCTCTCAAACGAGGCCCACGACCACCTCTCAGAAGGGGTGCCTGTCCTCTACCACGTTCCCCCACACCTCTCAAACGAGGCCCACGACCACCTCTCAGAAGGGGTGCCTGTCCTCTACCACGTTCCCCCACACCTCTCAAACGAGGCCCACGACCACCTCTCAGAAGGGCTGCCTGTCCCCTACCATTCCTTTGACCAACACGTCTTCCTCGTCTTCCTCCCACCACTGCTTGACCTCCATTGTGACCTGGATCACCTGCTGGCTCCATGTTACATATCACTATGCTCTTGCAATTGGATCCCAATCAACTCTTTATATACTCATTCCACAATGTGCCCTCAATCATCAGTAACGAGTTGGCAGAATTGGACAAGCAATTCCAAGGGCCTGCATCTCTACAGTGCAGTACTGTCAATACTTTAAATAGTCTGAAAAGGTGGTACAGTATTTGGGACCATAGACACAGTGTCTGATGAAGCATTACAGTATGATATAAAATATTAGGCTACATCCATGGATATTGTAGTCTAATTGGTTCATGCTCCACGCTAATTGGTGACAATGAATCTCGTTATCTTGAAACTTTCATGATTTACTGTAAACATGGAAGATTGTTTGTCTGTTTCCATACAACTATACATTAAGAGTAACGCAACAGTTACTTATCATTTTGAGCAGTTGTATCAATTGATAGTTAGATCAGTGTAAGGAAATGAATAGACATTCATTTGAAATGTAATGTGTGAATTGCCTTTTGAAATAGTAGTACTTTGATGTTAAGTTGTGTCATATTGAACAAGTGATTTTTGTTGAATGAACAAATGATCTAAGTTTTATGTGTATTGTATCCAAACAATTGAGAAAATGGTTAGAGTTTTGAAAAATGTGCATTTTGATAATTGGTTGTGAGTTTTGTGTCTAGAGTTGTGAAAAATGACATCAAGGTTCTGAAAATAGTAACAAAGTGATTGTAAAAAACTGTAAGCTGAAGACAAATGAAAAGATATTTTGAAGAATGTCAGAAACCAGACGGTTAACAGAACCCATTGAATTCCATAGTAGGAAAAAAAAAGTCAATGGCTACTGTCAACTGTCTGGTTTCTGACATTCCTCAAAATTTCTTCATTTGTGTTCAGCTGAAGAAAAAAACTCATACAGGTTTGAAACGGTGAGTAAATGATAACAGAATTTTAATTTTTGGGTGAATTTTCATTTTCACAAAACAGTATGGACAAGTATGTTGGTGATATAACTTTTAGATCATATACACTACAATTGTAATGACAACTGCACTAAATGTGTCTGAACTTTATTATAAGTTGGGTGTTGGTGGTTGTGTGTGTGTGTGTGTGTGTGTGTGTGTGTGTGTGTGTGTGTGTGTGTGTGTGTGTGTGTGTGTGTGTGTGTGTGTGTGTGTGTGTGTGTGTGTGTGTGTGTGTGTATATATTAAACTTGCAAAACAGATTGAACATACTCTCGTGTATTTAAGTAAATGTCCATCCCAAATGATTCTGATTGTTCCAGTGAGTCAATGGAATTCTTGAGTTGCTCTTGCTGCAGTTGAGTGAGGATGGTGTTTGCTATGGGAATGATTATGCCCTCTTCTCTTCTTGCAGCAAAACCACTGTCATCCCAGTCAAAATGAGCACTTTCCTAAAATAAAGTAAACAAAACGAATCAATTAATTAAAATATAACAACATAATTTGGCCCAGAAAAGATTTTTAGTTATTATTTTGGTGTAGTTGTTTTATACAACTCTAATATTTATATATATAATAATGTATATAATATATAATTTATAGATATAATATATATATCAAATAAAATATGTAAAAATAAAATATGAGAGAGAGACAGAGAGAGAGAAATACACTAGACGGATTTCAGCAAAATGGCCTTCTATAAGAAGTGAGGAGCATTTATGGGTACAAGTCGGGAACTGGCCTACTTTACATATTTCAAGGGTGCTGAGTCCAAAAAAACTGGTACCCAAGCGAAATTTTGAGTTTTTTACCTTCTAATTTGCATATCAAAATGGCCGCCAAATTGCCTATCTTGCTCAGTCGTTGGACCATTTTCCCCTAGTTTTTTTGGAAGTAGGCAATCAAGATGAGGAAATTAAGTTTCTAGATCGATAGTCAAGGGTCAGAGCAAAGATATAATGGAGGCTCACTGCCTTTTTTATGTATATATATATATGCAAAATACCAACTTTTAAGGTGAAATTAAGCATTATTTGTGTCATTTTTTAAGGCCGACATAAATATTCAATCAATATCACTCTTAAATGTTCCCAGTGTATATATGATATGTGATGTATTACATATTACATAATAACTAAGAAAAACACCATTGCAAGTTGTCTGAGATTTCATTTTTTTATGCAAACAAAGCATTTATGCTCTTATTTCAAACATCGAAAAACCCAAGTGAAAGTTGTAATATAGGGAAAAAAACACCATGAAACTTCCCTTGAACAGATCTAAAGATCACATCTTGTTTCTGTATATTTTCTTTAATGTTTGTAGCTTAATTGCTTTGCTTTTTTCGGTTAGATTTTTAGTTCTGTAGTTCACTCCCTCTGTTAATTGTTTTTGGTAAATTGTTTTTATACCTTTCTAGTTCCCTTTCGAGGGAACTCGGACTGCGTCGAATGACACTTTGGGGGAACACCCCTCAGCGTAGCGACTCTGAAGTATGAATGAAACTAAGCCAATCCTGATTGGTGTTGCGTCATGACGTAATGTGTGACGGCATACGCGGAAGCTATAAATGACGCCAGCACACATGAGATGTCAGCTTTTTGCTCTCCAGCAAGCGCTCTGTGTCAAACTGTCTGTACTATTTGGTGTTGTTTGTCCCATAAGAACTGTCCTAATAATTACAATACAGAATCTAGTGGCTCGGATCTCGCGTTTGCTTAGGCAGCGCGTAGATTACGGGTCTACTCAGCAATAAAGATTCTGGGACTGGGATCTCCCGTTTGCCGAGGCAGCGCGTAGATTTAAGGTCTGCATTGCAATACAGAATCTACAGTGGCTCGGATCACGCGTTTGCCTAGGCAGCGTGTAGATTACGGGTCTACTTTGCAATAAATATTCTGTGACTGGGATCTCGTGTTTGCCGAGGCAGCGCGTAGATTTAAGGTCTGCATTGCAATACAGAATCTATAGTGGCTCGGATCTTGCGTTTGCCGAGGCAGCGTGTAGATTACGGGTCTACTTTGCGATAAAGATTCTGTGTGGGTGCGAGGCATGCACAGTCAGCTCCTGAGGGTGCTGGCTGTTTATTGTGAAATATATCGACACACACAGCCGTGCGTTTTCGGGTGTTTCAGCCTCGCGCCCGTTGACTTTCTTCTGGAGAGATGAAAGCCAAATATATTGTGAATGACTCGAATCTCGCGTGTGCCGAGGCAGCGCGTAGATTACGGGTCTACAATAAAAAGGGACACACAATCTGGGAAATAATACTGTTTGAGTGCGAGGCATTCACAGTCAGCTCCTGAGGGTGCTGGCAGTGTTCATTGAGAAATATCTCGACGCGTAGGCCTACATAAACCGTGCGCTGTCGGATGTTTCAGCCTCGCACCTGTTGACTTTCTTCTTGAGGGATGAAAGACAATATATTGTTACGGCTCGATTCTCGCATTTTCCGAGGCAGCGTGTAGATTATGAGACTGTAAATAATATTAAAACAGTATTGTTTGGTGATTATGGCTGCATTTAATTCTATTAAATTAAAATGATGGAATATCTCACTTTAAGTTAGATATTTTAATTCAGCCTACCATTATCCAGTGTTTATGGCTGCATTTAATTCTGAGGAATTAAACTGATGAGCAGCGAACGTTGAGCCCCACCCGTGGCAGAGCGATCGAGGTCGCCTCCTCCACGGAGCCCGCAGGAAATCGATGTTGCTTTCCCGCCGTCAAGTACGCTTCGGGACGCATCAGTTTCCAGCGAACGCATGCTGCACTGTCCGCCCCACAGGCTTGCGGCCAGGCAGCAATCGCGTCCGCACATGGAGAATCGTTTTCGGTCTAACCCTGCCGGAGATCCGCTTCAGGGTGTCGAGAACGAAACCGAAAGAGCCTCCCATCTGGGGAGCCCTCAGGAAATGGTTGTCCGTATCCCGCCGTAAGTGCGCTTCGGGACACATCGGTTTCCAGCGAACGCACGCTGCTCTGTCTGCCCCACAGGCTTGCGGCCAGGCAGCGCTCGCGTCCGCACATCGAGAATCGTTTCGACCAAACCCTGCCGGAGAGCCGCTTCAGGGGATCGAGAATGAATCTCAAACGATACCCGAAGCCAGTCTTGAGAGGCTGGTTCCCTTGGGGTACAGACGGCAGTTCAGTTTCCACCCACCAAAGTTCAACGGGGTGGTCTGGACTGTAGTCGACCCAAAGCAGGGTCGGGTATTGGAACAAGAAGTAAACTCCCTGCTGGTAAAGGAGGCTATAGAACGTATTCCTCCGCCAGACAGGGAGTCCGGGTTTTACAGCCGCTACTTCATAGTTCCCAAGAAGGATGGGGGGTTGCATCCAATAATAGATCTCAGGCACTTGAATCGGTCTCTGAGGAGGTTCAGGTTCAAGATGCTCACCATCGTGAATCAAATTCAATCCGAGGATTGGTTTGTCACGATAGATCTGAAGGACGCATACTCCCACATATCCATCCTTCCATCTCAGAGGAAGTTCCTGAGGTTCGCTTACGGGGGCGAAGCGTACCAATATCGGGTTCTTCCGTTCGGCCTAGCTCTCTCCCCTCGCACATTTACCAAATGTATGGATGCAGCTCTAGCACCGCTGAGGCTCCAGGGCATCAGGGTGCTCAATTATATCGACGACTGGCTGATTCTGGCCCAGTCACAAGAGCTGGCGGTTCGGCATCGAGATGTCGTCCTCGCCCACATCCAAAGCCTGGGGTTGAGACTCGACACAGAAAAGAGCGTGTTGACACCAGTCCAGAGAACCACATTCCTGGGAGTGGTGTGGGACTCGGTCACGATGCGGGCACGATTGTCTCCTGCACGAATCGAGTCCATTTGCCACAGTGTCCAGGGTAAAGCTAGGCCAAGCCATCACTGTCAAACACTTTCAAAGAAGAGAGCGCTGGGACTCATGGCAGCAGTGTCCAACATCATTCCATTTGGCCTGCTGCACATGAGGGCCCTACAGTGGTGGCTGAAAACCAAGGGGTTCTCCCCGAAGGGGAACCCATTCCGCATGATCAGGGTTACGCGCAGATGCCTTCGTTCCCTATCTATGTGGAAGAAAGCTTGGTTTCTGTCCCAAGGCCCCGTGTTGGGAGCGTCATGCCGCCGGAGATCCGTTTCGACAGACGCCTCCCTCACAGGCAGGGGCACGGTCACGGACGGCCGCTTTATGACAGGCCTATGGCAGGACCATCATTTATTCTGGCGCATAAATTGCTTGGTAATGTTGCCGGTGTCCCGAACTCTGAGGAGCTTCCTGCCGCACCTCAAAGGTCATCATGTCCTTGTGAGGTCAGACACTATGTCAATGGTGGCCTATATAAACCATCAGGGGGGTCTGAGGTCTCGCCCTCTTTGCAGACTGGCGCATCAGATCCTCCTGTGGTCCCAAGGGAAACTGTTGTCTCTCAGAGCAACATACATCCCAGGGGTTCAGAATCAGGGAGCAGACATCCTGTCGAGGCAGGGGCTGAGGCCCGGGGAATGGAGACTCCACCCCGAGGGGGTGGAGTCAATATGTCAGATGTTCGGCCCAGTGGAAGTGGACCTATTCGCGTCTCGAGAGACGACCCACTGTCCACTGTGGTTCTTCCTCATACATCCAGCCCCGCTGGGGTTGGATGCCATGGTTCAGACGTGGCCGAGGCTGCGTCTGTATGCATTTCCCTCGATCGGCAAATGCAAGATCCTAGTCACAGAATCTTTATTGCTGAGTAGACCCATAATCTACACGCTGCCTCGGCAAACGTGAGATCCAAGCCACTAGATTCTGTATTGCAATTATTAGGACAGTTCTTATGGGACAAACAACACCAAATAGTACAGACAGTTTGACACAGAGCGCTTGCTGGAGAGCAAAAAGCTGACATCTCATGTGTGCCGGCGTCCTTTATAGCTTCCGCGTATGCCGTCACACATTACGTCATGACGCAACACCAATCAGGATTGGCTTAGTTTCATTCATACTTCAGAGTCGCTACGCTGAGGGGTGTTCCCCCAAAGTGTCATTCGACGCAGTCCGAGTTCCCTCGAAAGGGAACTAGAAAGGTATAAAAACAATTTACCAAAAACAATTAACAGAGGGAGTGAACTACAGAACTAAAAATCTAACCGAAAAAAGCAAAGCAATTAAGCTACAAACATTAAAGAAAATATACAGAAACAAGATGTGATCTTTAGATCTGTTCAAGGGAAGTTTCATGGTGTTTTTTTCCCTATATTACAACTTTCACTTGGGTTTTTCGATGTTTGAAATAAGAGCATAAATGCTTTGTTTGCATAAAAAAATTAAATCTCAGACAACTTGCAATGGTGTTTTTCTTAGTTATTATGTAATATGTAATACATCACATATCATATATACACTGGGAACATTTAAGAGTGATATTGATTGAATATTTATGTCGGCCTTAAAAAATGACACAAATAATGCTTAATTTCACCTTAAAAGTTGGTATTTTGCATATACATATATACATAAAAAAGGCAGTGAGCCTCCATTATATCTTTGCTCTGACCCTTGACTATCGATCTAGAAACTTAATTTCCTCATCTTGATTGCCTACTTACAAAAAAACTAGGGGAAAATGGTCCAACGACTGAGCAAGATAGGCAATTTGGCGGCCATTTTGATATGCAAATTAGAAGGTAAAAAACTCAAAATTTCGCTTGGGTACCAGTTTTTTTGGATTCAGCACCCTTGAAATATGTAAAGTAGGCCGGTTCCCGACTTGTACCCATAAATGCTCCTCACTTTCACTTTTTGGGTACATCCCATCTAGACTAACATAACAACGCAATGAAAACACAGACAGTGAATAACTGACTTTAAAAAAAAAAAAATCATACCTCATCATTCTCCAGACCAGGAACAAGATTTTCACACTGCCCTAATTCCCAGAGCTGGTTTGGGGTCATGTTTCGCTCTGTTCTTAGTGAGTGGTTGTCCCATGCATCTCGAAACAAATCAAGGCTTGCTTGAAGTCTTGGCAAAAACACATAGTGGCAACAGAATAACTCAATGTTATTGTTGGGGTCCAGCAGTCCATGGCACTCAAGGTAGGAGAGGGTAGCATAGTAGATGGATGTGACTCCATCCCAAACATCTCGCCATAACCGCTCAATTCTGTTTAGCAACATATGAAGTTAACTAGGTTATGTTTATGAATAAAAACACTGTCCATTAAATTTAAAGAAAACAGGATAGGTTCAGGGAAAAAAAAAAAAAGATTAAATAAAACAATTAAATGAACACAGAATATTTATGTAGTTAGGGAAGTAGTGATATAACTTAAGTTGTATACAGTTACAGGATAACCACTATCATTTTACCTTTGATTGTGCACACTTTTTCCTGTTATGAAGCATGCACTGTCTGGCCCACGTACAGACATCATAAGCCTTGCCACATCGACATTTTCAACTCCCTGGTCCGAGCGTATACTGGTTATATGCAAAATAGAAACACCACATATGATCAGACTGCCTCTAATAATGTGTGATGGCGGCCACACATTAATATGGTTACCCACTTTCTGCCCTGAGTAATCTTTAGTTTCTCCATTATTTGACTAATGTTTAACACATTGCATTCTAACTATCTGCTGCTTTATGTTCTAATGGTTGATTTATTCCTATACTGTATGGCCCAGTGATATATTTAAAGTTGATAGTACATTCAACTTTACCTGCATACATACAGTATAGTAGGCTATGTATCTGTTATTGCCCAGCTCTAATTTACTAAATGCAACAATAAGGCATTAAGATTAAGAATATATAAACATTAACATCATGATTTTATGTAAAGCTGCTTTGAAACAATGTGTATTGTGAAAAGTGCTATACAAATAAATTTGACCTGACTTGATTTACTTAATATTAGGCTACTGTGTTAATTCTTTTGTTTTTTTTGGTTTGTTTAGTTGTTACACATTTTGAGTGCATATCAACATTAGTCCCCCTCATGAGTCATTTGTTATGTTTGTCTTCTATGTTTAATCTTATAAAGGTGCCATCTGATGCTTATGCTTAATAAAGAACATAGCCTATGTGTGTAGCCCGGCTATGGTTATTTATAATCTCATAAATGCATAATTCCTAATATGTAAATATGTTTCTGACATTCATTGGTTAAATGCTATATGGTTATATAACTGTATTGCATTTAATTTGTTCTTCTAATGTTATAGCGATTACGGTGAATGTTTATGTGAGGGATACTCGATCAAAAACGTTGTGTTTGATCAGCATGTATGTTTTTATTTGTGATTGGTCATTGTTTTACTTGCTCCCGCCCATGTGCAGGTATTGATAATTCTGATTGGTATAGGGAGGAAGGGGAGAGACGAAGAAGGCAGAGTCGGAAAGTAATGTCGCACTTTATTTTCTGGCGATTCAGAGAAAGAAATACTAAAATAGCCACTGACTAGTGGTCAAAGACCATATCTAGTGAATACAAACAGTGTTAAAGAACGTTTCTTTAATTCGTTTCATTTGTTATACTTTGGTGTGTTCACACCAACCACGAAGTGTATTCGCATCACGTTACTCGCTCTAGATTAG
This sequence comes from Gila orcuttii, assembly GCA_026230005.1. Taxonomy (NCBI): domain Eukaryota; kingdom Metazoa; phylum Chordata; class Actinopteri; order Cypriniformes; family Leuciscidae; genus Gila; species Gila orcuttii. The sequence continues at coordinate 74,952,810 of JAPDVR010000001.1, read as the reverse complement.
GCCTACTCGCGGGATGTTTCTTGTTTTTCGCATCACTCGCGCGAAAAGGAGTGTCTTCACGCACATCATCATCATCAACAACAACATTTCTAAGCGTTATGCGAATTTTCCGCTCGAGTTGAACATTTTCAACTTGCGCGGAAGAGGCGATTGAGGCGAATATCGAGCATTCACGGCAAACTCGTCATTCGCGTCTTTGCATTGACTTTTTATGCAGCCTAATCTACTCGCGCAACTAATTAAATTCGCGTTTGGTGTGTAGGCTACACGCCATAAGAGTTTAAACAGACTTGCATAGGTTATTGCTGCTGAGCGCGCTGTAATCTCATTTTCTTTTACGGCAAGTAAAATACTTTCACACGCTGCTGGATCTGACTTTATTAATCGTTCCGAGGAAAACGACTAGCTACAGTATGGAGGAACCAAATAGCGTTCTAAATCCCCTCGCGGTTTAGAATTCTTCTGGCATCGCAGGATTCATAATTATTCATCGGACAGCTGGTGAGACTGCAGACGGAGTGTCTAACGCAGGGATGTCCAAACTGAGTCCTGGAGGGACACTGTCCTGCAGAGTTTAGCTCCAACCCCAATTAAACACACCTGGACCACCAGCTAATCAAGGTCTTATAGGCTAGAAACTTCCAGGCAGGTGTGTTGAGTCTGGCAAGAGCTAAACTGTGCAGGACAGTGGCCCTCCAGGACTGAGTTTGGACACCCCTGGTCTAACGTGATCGGTGGAGCTGCACACGTGTCGAAACGGCAAGGCACAGGTACACTTGTTTGTTTGTTTATTTGGCTATTTGGGAGCGAAGAGGCCATTTGTTGGTTTTCGTGGCCACACCGTTCTCAAGCAACGACACAAGCCCGCAACATGTTCGTGACTAAAACTAAGAGTGTGTGTGGGCCCACATTAATTAGGCTATTTGTTGTCTAATAGACCCCTTTTCAGTTGGTAAACATGGTGACGTTTTTTTGTGGGCGAAGCTTAGGTGGTTGCAGAACGATCACTCTGGCCGCTTCCCTAACGTTAGTTTGCAAGTTTTGTTAGCTTGTTTTTTAACAATGACTGGAGAAAATCCGATTTTATCTTTATGTGCAAGGTCACTCACTGTCCAGGACCGCGATTGTTATTTGCAAAAGTTAATTTTAACGGACGGAACCAAATTGGCTGACCCGTAGCCTACACGCTCACTCAATGGATGGACGATCTGACAGGATTAACGTTAACGCTAGGCTACCTCCGGTTGAGTGGCCTGACTTATACACCTATCCGATAGACAAACTGAGGGCATATACATCTTTAGATGACTATAACTATGTGCTGAATGGTCATGTACAAGACTTGTGTGGTACGATCCGCAGTTCTGCCTAGCCAGCGCCAAGAAGACAACAATGTAAAGTGTGACATTACGGTGCAATTTTAATGATGTGAATATTTTCTAGAAATAAAAATTCCAGATACAGCATATTCATTTTTCATTGATTCTTGCACCCAACAACACAACAAGATGACATTTAATAATAATAATAATAATTTAAGCTCCTTATTATGTAGCCGAATCTTTGCTGGTTTGTATTGGCCGCCTGCAGTTTTCCCTTTAAAATATTTCCCTTATACATATTTTACATCGTCTGGCTCCGCCCCTGCTGCACTAAAACGGCTTTGGTTGAGCAATCAGCGGAAAGGGCGTTTCCTTCCCGCCCACATGTGGATATCGAATATTCAAGCCGTTTATCCATTTTCTGCCCCTGAATCTGAAAACATAAAAACCAGCCAAATTATTTTTCTTTTCTTTTTTAAAACAGCTAAACAAATAAATTAGCCTTTTTCTAAATTATCTACTTGTAATTTTACATTGCAAAATGAATGAACATACATGGACCAACATAAAATGTTAAAACATAAGCGGCGCGGAAATAAAGACATTTATATAGGTAGATTTCACCCGCTTGCGCTTATAGGTATAAATGTCCCGTTTTTAATCCGGTTTTATCTAAAAAAAATATATTATTAACAATAGGGGATTGTAAATAACACAATTTTAGTAAAAGTCAATAACTGGGAGACTTGGATATTCAGGGTTTTTTCCTGGCTCAAAACGAGGCAGAGGTGGTAAAATCCTGATCATGTGTGAAGAAAACACGCATTTTAGGTATTTTAATAAGATAATTCTATTTTTATTTTGAGAAGATTCATAGGCCTACTGTGTTTCATAAAAATATTTTTTTCCCTCTTTAAAAATATTTATTGAACATCTATGACACTATACATTGCGTTACAGTACCCTGGTATTAAATGAACCAGAAATGTAATGCCAAAAATGTCCATTGTTTATTTTTGTATATCTCTGTTGAGCAGGGTAATTTTGTGTATTTGCATAGAAGTGATGTGCAGGTCTTAAAATGTTTTGGAATGGTCTTAGAAATGGTTTTAGAACGTTTTCCCCATCACTGCTACACTGATGACACACAACTACCTCTCATTCCAGCATGATGATCCGACTCTTAGCCTGATGATCCGACTCTTAGCCTGATGATCCGACTCTTAGCCTGATGATCCGACTCTTAGCCTGATGATCCGACTCTTAGCCTGATGATCCGACTCTTAGCCTGATGATCCGACTCTTAGCCTGATGATCCGACTCTTAGCCTGATGATCCGACTCTTAGCCTGATGATCCGACTCTTAGCCTCAATGACAGACATTTCTGGCTGGATGAAGGACCACCACCTTCAACTAAACCTTGTGAAGACAGAGCTGCACTGATGTTTGCCTACAGAACATCCCCCTAAACTCACTTCAGACCCATGTGCCCTCCAGAAGCTTGCATGCTTTAAGTGAATGTCGCAATTGCACTCACCTTTCGGGAGTAACCATCAACTCCACTGAACAGGACTATGTTGTACCTGTAGTAGTAATAATAATATTAATAATAATAGGGGACAGGGAAGTATACAGTCATGATTATCTATAACATGCAACAATCAAATTAAAATCATCTATATCAACAAATTTTCTCAAACCCAGACTGACAAAGTTTGATAAATAACAGACATAACTAAAATCTGGAAATACACAGCAGGTGGCCATGTAGAATAGGCAGTTAAAGACATTAAACTGTGAACGTTAAGCACAATTCTCCCAAGCTAACTGTAAGTGTCACACTTGACCTATTGCTGAGCTTTTAAAAGGGTATAAGACGTGGAGTTTATTACATACCTGATAAGTTTGTGGCAAGTGACAATGTGTACCATGTACAATGGGCAAGGAACATGGTAGGTTCGGCGGACCACACAATCCATTCTTGCGTCGAGACGTGACAAGATTCCAGCTGAGTCAACACGGTGCATAGAGGACCGCACTCTGGTCCACTGCACTCGATACCCAGATGCCTCCAGATTTCCTTTTACCATGCGGTATCCGGTGAAAGGTGATCTCATTTTTATATCAGATACAAGATTGTCAAGCTCTTGATCAGTGACAGGACTAAACAGGCCTTTGACTGACAAATTCAGCTCTTTCATTCTTCCGAAAATGGTAGCGCGTGAGACGCCCATTATCTTTGATATTTTTGGTACAGAGAATCCAAGCTCAAGTAGGCGACAGATGCGTTCCTCTGAAAGCTGAATTTTTGGGCGGCCTTCAGTTGAAGTTGAAGCTACTTCACACAATGAATTGCTTTGATCGCAATAATACACTTCAAGCAGATTCGGCAGGTCTGTAATAGAGTCAAATATCTCTGGAGGAATCTGGAGACTGTTTGTAAAGGCACTAATGACAACAACCTCTTGCGTACACACAAAAGTTAAGTAATCTAAATCTAAAGGTTGGTGATTCAGAGCTTGGGTCAGACGATTTTGCAGTCGTTCCAGGATCATGAATCTCATCGACCCCTGTATGGAAAAATGAAATCTGCTCCATTAAATAGGAAACAAGTGTTTTACATAGGTGTAGACCAGAGTCAGGTAGCCTATGCATTTCAAATATCTATATCTACAAGAAAATGTGTGCAAGTATTATTAGTATGTATTTAATGTATTATTAGTCTGTCTCTGTCTCTGCAGAAGCTTCAAATAGGACCATTAAAAAAAAACTTCCACTGCAGCATGTATCAATGCCTCTGCCCATAGCATGGAATTGTTGTGATTTAGGCATATATGTAAAATTCAGCACATACTTATTCTAAAGACACCAATCACAGTTTACAATAATTAATTGAGTATTGTGAAACAAAGAAAAAGGTGTCATAATATTCCGACGCATATGTGCTATGTACTGTATATGCGCAATACTCTAGTCTGATCCCCTTATTTCATTACAGAACTGCAAGAATACAATACAAAGAACAGATCACATTAGAATTAGACATCTTAAAATATGAATTACAACTATAGTCTACTTTAGGGGGAGTTAAATTAAAGGTTTGGGTGAAACTGGGTGAATAGCCTGGAAAAGTAGAACAATGGGTTTAATGTTTCTCTTTTTTATTCTGTAGTAGGCCTATAGTAGACTTCTTAAGATATTTTTAACTATCATATGAGGGGATAAGACATTTAGATCATAATAAAAAAAATATGCAGAAGGTAAATTATCACAAAGTTTCCCAATATTCAAAAATACATTTTGTAAACGAGTCATATCCTCTGTGTTTTAGTGCAAATATAATGGAAAAATAAATGAAATCAGTCCGCTGCTGCTGGTTAATCTCATGACTGGCAGCACCGGTCCGACAACGCTGACAATCGCGGCTCTAAGATAATGTTAAACACATAGGCCCACATATCAGAGTATCATGTAAGTATAAAATATAGTTGTAGATAATGTAGAAGGTCATCGTTAAAGATGTCATGTCACGATGATTGTGATGAAGGCCTATTTCAAACATAGCCCCATAATGGAAATTAATTTCTGTCACTGATAGGCTATAGAAGCATGATAACTGTACAATATATATATTCGTTTAGGCTATAATTACTTACCCATTCAGCCTGAAGTGGTTCTGTACTACCTGCCATTATTATGTACGGTACAGCACTTCTACGGTACCCAACCAGCCCACGTGGAGAGACTTTTTTTTATTTAATGTTTTTTTTTATTTTTTTTATTTACCACCAAGAACAAAAATATCAAAATATACATATACTATGGCATTGGCATAAATACAAGTATTAAGCAAGGCACATATCAGTAAAATAAATAATAATAAAAACTGCATATATTTGAAAAATATAAAAATAGGGAGGGGCCAGGTCTCTTATTATTCCAAACAATTTATGGGCATTTTTTATTTTCACATATTCCAATGATGGAAAACAGTTACAAATAAAGTATCTTGAATAAAATAAAATAAAATATTGTCATCATAAATGTGCATATATGAATGAAAAATTTGACCAGAATCAACATAATGAGATTTTTTTTCAAGTTTCATATATATATATATATATATATATATATATATATATATATATATATATATATATATATATATATATATTTATATGCCCCACCCCCACACCAAAATAAAATCGTTTTATTCAAATATGAACATTTTATATTATGTTCTGTTCATATTTTGATACACTGGCATCACTTTAAAAAGAAAAACATAATTTGTGCTTCCTTTTTGCAACCGCAAATTGGAAAAATCAGCTATTGCGTCTTCATGATTTTTCGAACTACATAAAAAATATAGAGAAATGGGTTACGGTAATCAGAAGAAAGGAAGATTTCAAATACTGACTAGCGTAGTTTATTTTTTGTAATGTAACTACAAGATAACATAACACAATGTACAGTATTATAGATGCACATTATAGGCTATATTAGAATACATCAATATTTTACGGAGTATGTTTGATAAAAAAATGTAAAAAAAATCTGTTGGTCAGAAAGCTGCCGGAAATGAAGTAATCGGACCGTACTGTTGGGTGTAAGGAACGCGCACGTGTTCTGCAGAAACGGCATGGCCTTCTCTGGGAGACGTCGTGTCTCGGAGGTTTGTATCTGTTTGTAAATGTTGTCTATATCTCAATATGGTCAAAGTCATATGTTTACATACCTAAACATATCTGTAATTACATGTCAGTATGAAAAATGAAGGCACGATTTATTTTTATTTTTTACATTTTTAACCGCATTTCTGGGAAAAGAGCGATCTTATCAAAGTGGGAAACAAAGAAGAAACATTTTTCTAGGACCGTTGCATTTGGAGTTGGCAGATTTACTTTGGTTTCCAGGCCAGCATTTACATAGAGCTTCAGTAACGTTAGGCCTTTTCATACCAAAAATAGTTAACCCTTGATCCCCAGCCGCGTTTCCAATGTTGGGCCTAAAGCGACGTAGGCATACACGAGAGGAAGTGTGTACGGAGTTGGAAGGAGCATAATATGATCAGATATATGTGTCTGCCTCGTTAATAGATCAAGTGTGCTCCTAATAATTCACAGTAATGTCCGACTGAGCTCTAACCTATTTTTGGCCTAATTTTCAACCTCACTTGTTTTAATGGAGTAATAATTCACCCGTAAAGCAACCACGATAAGATAAAAATGGAGCAAATGTTCTCAAATGAGGATAAAAAAAAAATTCTTCTCCCAAATAACATAATAGATGGTTATAAATGTTGTCAATTTTTTTTTTTTTTTTTTTTTTGCTGTTAGTTTAGCATTGCTTTTAGCAAGTCTTCAAGCATTACACACATTGTTGTTAATGTTCTCTAACAGGGACTTGCAGAACAGGTTGAGTCTGCCGCCTTGAACCTAGTGCAGTCGATCTCTAGAAATATCAGCTCCCCTAATTCTACAGTCAGTTCAGGTTATTCCCATCATGCCCCAACAACTCCACCTGTCCTCAGCCGTTCCCCAGCCATTTCATCTTTGAATCCAACCGAACCAACTCCTAAGGCAAAAAGAGTGCAGGAACAGCTCACAAGGTCACACTATACTCACTACAAGTTCACTATACATTGTTTTCAAATCCAGGTTGTGAAGTTGATGTACCCATTTCAGATCATAGAACCTCTACTAATGAGATGAATAATGTTTATGTATAAATATTGCTTTCTCCACTCTCGACAGTTCCCTGGAATATTCCAGAAAAAAAACAGAAATGCCATCATGTTGGCAATTCAAAATCTACAACTTTTTACATGTATGCTCTTCCTGAGCCAACAAGCCTAACTCCCAAAGGAACAGAGGAACTGAAACTAGCTCAGGCTGGTCTTGGGAAACGACAAGTTTCATTAACGGATGATGGTGATCACCAAGAGGTAAGTCATTCTCTTCTTATGAACTTTGTACATGTAATTGGATCTTAATTTTTTTTTAAATATGATTTTGAATATATGTGTATTATGCAATAGGCATGTGACGGTATCAAGTTTTCACATCACAATAATTGCTTAAACATTTATAATAACTATACAGTATTAACATCTTAACCAGCTGATGAAAATTAATTTAAGGTACGTTCTAACAATCTAAATTATTTAGAAAATGAAGTACCTAATTATTCATGGTATTTTGAAGTGCACATGGTAACGACACATTGCATGTTCATTACTGCAGTATAGGCAAATGTATTACAGAATACTGGCACATGTCTACTATACAGATATGCAGTGCTTAATCTATATAGGTGAATAATTAACAGTCAAAGGTATTAGTTAAACAAAAATTAAGTTTTTGTTTGATGCTCATTTGTGTAGATTGAAAGGGTTTTACACGAAGAGTTCCCTAAGCTTAAGACACTCACAGGTGGATGGATGTTTTACAAAGGGTTAGGTAGGTACAGCATTTATTTTCTTTTCTTTTATATATATATATATATATATATATTCACAAGTGTTATGTACTTTTGGGGGGAGGACTGTTGCATTTAAGTTTACAATAAAAAAAACAGCTTCATATTACCATGACATCTTAGAAAAATTTATAAATAGTAAAAAAAAAAATATTTGTCCTTTAAGCATGTTACAGTAAATGCAAAATTTTGGTGATTAATATCAACCTAATAGAACCTTTTGTTACATACTGTGATCATTAATACCTCTGTGGCCATATTTTAGGAGGAAGTGGACAGCGAAAATTATCCATCATCCCAACAGAAAATGATGGGTACTCTGTTCGACTACTTAAAACTGCCTCCAACAATGGAAAGAATTTGCTTTATGTTGTGCCATTGCAAGAAGAAATGAGTACAAATCCATTACCTCCTGATGCACCTGTTTTTAGCAAGATGCCAAGAGCATGTTGCAAAACCTGTAATGTTAGTATGCCTCTTCAGTTGCTGGCACTGCATATACAGGAATGTCAAATGAAATCAGAATCAGTAAGTTCAAATTTAAGGCTGCTTTTATATCCTGCCTGATTTAAAATATATATATATATCCATATAGGTTACTTTTATAATAATACTGCTGCATGTTTTATTTCAGCTGATTTTTTTATTTTTTTTTAACAGGAGCAGTCTGAAGCTGAAATAACAGTTGTCAAGAGTGATGAGGAAGATGTTGATGATACTGACAATCATACAGAGGATGAACAGTTAGGGGTTAGTCTTGTGTAGCTACGTCCTTGACTACAGCAAAGGTTATGCTCTGTATTACGTGCTATCTACTCAAAAACCGATCAGACTGTCTGACTTGAAGTGTAAAGCACTTAAACCACAGTTTTTTTTTGTTTTTGTTTTTGTGCTCCTTAGGAATATAGATAACCTAACCTAAATAATAGCACTATGTGAAGCTAATTTATAAAGCTAATTTAAATGATGCTACATCAGTCTCCCTGAACAGTTACGCAGGAAAATGTCTAAAAAATATGTACACTTTTACTCCTGTATGTTGCGTTGTCATCAAATAAATTTAGAGCTGCTTACAGTATATCAAAAATGTGACATCCAATTTTCTTTGCATGGTCTTCTCTAGAGTCCATTGTTGAAGAACACCCAGGGATGTCGGAAAATGCAGCTGAAGGAACTTCCCTTGGGCCAAGGTCCTCATTCTTCAGAGATTCTACAACTGGTAGGTTTTAAAAAAGATCAAAGTATGTCGGTCATAGTACCCAGGGTTTGAAATGACATTTTTCATTTAGCAGGTTGGTGGAAACCTTACTTGTCATAATTGTTCACGATTCTCATATAGAAAAAATAACCTACCTTAAAGCTAACCACTTAGTTGTATAAACCACATCATTTTGATGGTGAAACAAAAAGTTGAACTGGCAAAGTTGTTTTCCTCAGCAGGGTGAACATTTCATTCATATACTGCTCTTGCATTTGTCCAGATTGGAAAACAGAACCATGTCCAAAGAAGGGTATTCAGCTTTTTGTTCAAGAGATCTCCTGTCAAAATGAGGAGAACCCAACTCTGAATCTGACTATTAATGTAACTGATGACTTGCAAGAGCAAGACAGTGCAGTCATTTTGTTCTACAAGCAACAAAATGTGAATTGGGCAGCTCCTGTGAAGTTCAACTGGAAAGGTAATGATCCACAATGTTCTTAAAGTGATGTTGATATTGGTTTGCAAAACCATTAAAGACAGATGCTGCAGAACAGTGCAGTTTTTTCAAAAAAAAATCTTTTTTTTTTTTTTAAACAAGGTGACGCTGCAGTTGGTAAAGGAGTGACACGACATGTCTTTTCATTAACGATGCATAAACTCAAATCTGGATTCAATTTCAACATAGGTTTGTGTTTAAGATTCTGAGATGAACAAAGCTATCTACAAATCCTTACTGTTTGAATGCATTCTAATGCCGGTTTCCTCTTCCACATTTTTCTAACATTTGTCAAAAGGAAACGCCTCTGTGACCAAACTTTTTGATGGTGAGGCAGATCATTTGGTCCCATCAGCCTCCACAATTCTAGTGGAAAGTGATCTTTTTACAATGGCTGGCCGGCTCATAGGACATTCCTGTCTTCATGGATGTCCTACACTGTCAGGACTAAGCCCTGCTTTTATTTGTTTCCTTACTGGGGGTTCACAAGAAGAAATATCCTATTTGCTGTGCTTGGAAGACTGCCCCGATCTTGATCATAGAGTGACAATTGCATTGGTGGGTGCTATTGGATTAAATTATAAAGTCATGTTGTTTACTGAAACTGTTGATCATTTTTTGTTTTTCAGTTATGCCTAGACAGGGTGTCAGGATACAGGCACAGAGACAAAGGTAGGTAAATCCAAACACAGCTTTATTTAACGTGACACAAGTGCAAAGGTGAGTATTCTCAAAGTTCAGGTGCAGATTCGGTGAAGATCACTACGTGCGGGGCAGATTACAGGTGAGCTGGTTCTCTTCAGGTTAACTGGTGTCAAGCAGTCACAGATCTTTGATACTTGTCTCTTCTCTTTCAGATGCAATCATGAGCAAGACAACTCGGCGTGAACACAGGATCTCGGGGAACAAGGATCCAGAAAGGATTTCTGAAGACAGTGGAACAGGAATACAGAGGTTAGTAATTCACAGGTGATTATACGTTACTTGGCTGGTACTGGAAGTATCAGAGACTTCGGGAGACAACGGGAAATGGTCTGTTCCTGTTGGAGGCTTGACAAAGACTGAGGTCGTGGTGAGTGTTTTTATGCAGAGGTTGATGGGGCTTACTGATTGTGAACAGGTGCAGGTGATTAGTATTCTGGGGAGAGTGATCGGCCCAATCCCACATGGCACACTTCATGTGCACTTTCGGTCTTGTGGACTTACAATGGCTGCCGCGTGCGCGTGTCCGTTGAGTCCGTGAGACCGTAGTGTGTCCCATTTGTCATTTTTAGATCTCAGAAGGGTGCTCGCGAGCGCCCCGTGTGGTCGATTTGCGCCCTTGATGCGCACTTTTGCCGAGCCCGTGCTGATGCGGACTCCAAAGCAGACTTCTTCCCGACAGTCAAAGCGGCATTACGTTACGAAAGTGCGGACTCAGAGGAAGACCGCGAGTGCTTAGGGTTCCATTTGGGACAGGGCCATCGTTGTGTGGTGAAGGATGTTGAGTCTGATTGGTTCCTGACACAGGGAGCTGTCAGAGGAAGAAAAAACACAAGTTCTCAATCTCTGTCTTGCCTGGGACCTTCCTGGTCCAACCAAGGACAACAGAGTGTGGCTCTTCCAAAACCTGCTAATGCATGCGGTAGAGACATTTTATATATTTTATCGCGTATAATGCGATTAGTCTCTTTAGAAATTTTAGACTAAACCGCTCAATTCATATGGTTTAGTTTTACAATCTCTTTACCACTTATACGCTTCAAAAGTTCATATAGTTGTGTAGCTGTCAATGGAGGGACAGAAATCACTGAGATTTCATTAAAAGGTCTTTGTGTTCTTAAGATGAGAGAAAGTCCTATGGGTTTGGAATGACAAAGTGAACTTAACCCTTTAACAATGTTAAAAATGTTGTTTCAGGTGATCACTCGAGTGGGTCGTCAAACCCGACAGTTAAGAAAAGGCTTAAAGGAGACAAAAATATGGCCTCTAGTCACTGACAGATGTGATGTAGTGTCTCTTCTCTTTCCAAAAACATCTGAGGTCAAAAATCAATGTATGAAATGCCGGGCAGTGACGGCATCTAAATCTCCACTGGGCTAGAGTAAAATAATGTGGTTACAAGATGTGTATAAATTTAAACTACCTTATTAACATACTTCTAAATTATTCCCTCTCTTCATTAAAGCTCCAGTGAAGGGTTATTGACAGATATCAGAACAAAAAAGCAGAACAAGCCCCTTAAAAACACAATATAATAAACAGACATGGCAGAACAGAACCAGAGGAACAAATATAAACAATATATCTAGTATTACCAATATCCCAAAAAATGTAAATGTGGGAAATATAGTTTATTATGAATAAAATAGTTACCGGTATTAATATTTAGATATAAATTGATTGAAGATTGATGAAAATTAAAAATAATTAAACAAAACGCTTATATGGGGGCACACGTTTTCTTATATAGGAGGGCTTCGAGGACAACAAATCAAATCGATTTTTAATCAATAATCGTAAAGCCAAGAATTAATTTTAATTGAATCGTGAGATTCCAAAAGTTTCCCACGCCTAATTCTTGTATATCAGATTTAAATGTAATTAAAATATACTTTTGAATGTACATGATCTCAGTGCATCTGGGAATAATGTTTTAATAAGAAATGTGACTTGTTACATATTCTGTCCCAGGATGTCTTTCAATGCATCAAATGGCCTGCTGTAAAAGATCAAGATGATGATGATGATGATGATGATGAGTGGGTTCCCATGGAGACGGTGACACGCATAACAGGCTTTCTGAAAACCTTTATCTCTGAAGGTGTGTATAGCTTTTTTTATATTTACTGAAAGTATTTATTTTTTACCTAATCACCTGCAGTGTACAAAACTTATGCACAATTCAATTTCATTGTGGCCATAATTTCGTAGGGAAGACTTACCTCTGTGTTTTGTCCTAAAAAACATCTTTAAAAACTTGTTTTGAGAAGCTTCGGCTGCCAACCCGCTCTCTGAACTTTTATCAATTTAAAGATGATATGATTGTGTGTCTCCACTCTGTCAACTCAGGGTTTGGCCTGGTTTAACATTAATCAGTGTGCTGTGCTCTGGTCTGGAGAATGATGAGGTATTTTTTTTTTTTTTTTTTTTAAGTCAGTTATTCACTGTCTGTGTTTTGATTGCATTGTTATTTCTCTCTCTCTTTCTCTCATATTGTGTTTTTACATATTTTATTTGATACATTTATTATATATATATATATATATATATATATATATATATATATATATATATATATATATATATAATTTTATTTGATGCATTTATTATATATATATATATATATATTAATTATTTATTGTGTATATATATATATATATTATATATATATATATATAAATTATTTATTATATAAATTATTATTATTATATATATATATATATATATAGATAGATAGATAGATAGATAGATATTAGATTTGTATAAAACAACTACACCAAAATAATAACTAAAAATCTTTTCTGGGCCAAATTATGTTGTTATATTTTAATTAATTGATTCGTTTTGTTTACTTTATTTTAGGAAAGTGCTCATTTTGACTGGGATGACAGTGGTTTTGCTGCAAGAAGAGAAGAGGGCATAATCATTCCCATAGCAAACACCATCCTCACTCAACTGCAGCAAGAGCAACTCAAGAATTCCATTGACTCACTGGAACAATCAGAATCATTTGGGATGGACATTTACTTAAATACACGAGAGTATGTTCAATCTGTTTTGCAAGTTTAATATATACACAGGGACACAAATACTATAGATGCAGTCAAATGCATGCACATAATGAAGGACCAGTGACATACAGCAAATCTTCACAATATTTAGCGTCACTCAGTTGTTATGGATACAAGTAGCATCGTCTCCGCCAGATATGACGGCTGCCTAATAGCAGACAGAGCGCAATACTTTGCTAGCCGTTTAGCCCTCTTTTTGGGCATCCCTAGTTGTTGAAGCCCCCTTACAACCAGCCTGTGTGTGTGTCCTAAGCTGCCGAATATGAGCACAAGAAGTCGGCTCTGATAACCTAACTCTGAGATGATGTTTAGGAGTGGTTGATATTTAATCATCTTAGTCATAAAAGCTTCTTCCATACTAGAGTCAAAGGTACATGCAACCTCCACAACGAACACCTCGCTGATCTCTTCATTAATCACAACAATATCTGGTGTATTTGCAAGCACATGAGAAAAGTTTTCAGGGCTATTACAATTCTGAAACATAGATGATTTTACACAAGAATGTTTGTACATTTTTACAGCAGATGAGAAAAGGCTTGATATGTCCTTCACTATAAGATCCACTATTCTGTCGTGGCGTGCGATGTACATTCCCTTTATAGGCATGGCAGCCGTTTAAGATGTGTGGCAGTGTTTCTGTGATCTGTTCTGTAGTGAGATGCAAGCAATGAGGAACCTGAGCTGTAGGAAACCAGATAGAGAGATTGAGTCTGGTTGGAAGAACTTGTAGTCTGGCTTTTACTGTAAAAATGATAATGTCCTCACTGAGTGCAGTATTCTTAAAAAATGAGTGAGAAACAGAGTGATCAGCGGAGGAGAGACACACAAGTTTCCCCTGAAGTTTCAGGCCTGTCCAGTGTTGTTTCTGGTGATGTTGGTGTAGGTCCAGGAGAGTTGGCCGGGCCCCTGTGGATGTTAGTGTGTAGCTGTGACCACCGTATGTGGCTGTGGCCCTGACAGAGGTCAGGGGGTCAGTAATGATGTCCTCGGAGACCCTCACAGTCCCAGAGTCAGACCGCACCCACTCCAGTGATACTCCAGTGCGAACACAGAGGTCGTTCAGGTCTGGCCAGTCTGACCAGACGCCAAAGCCGGCAGAATGGGTGTCAAGCTTCCAGCTGGATTTTCTCTTGAAGCCAAGGAAGTGTGTCTCTGACTCTCCGGCCAGCGGCACCTTGCGTCTCCGGAGGTCCAGGAACAGGGAGGATCGGGCCAGCTCTCTCACCTCCTTGTCATCATTATTCAGCATGTTCAGAAGATGGGAAATCCGCATGCTGGTATAAATCCAGATCATGTTTGGTACCTCCAACCCTCCTTCCCATTGGGGGTGAAAAATAATATCACGGGTACTATGCGTGTTCAGTTCAAACCATTTTCGTACTAGACTCACTGTCTTGTTATTCATTTCACTCAGCACTTTCTGTTGGATATGAACGTTGGAGAATAAATGTTGTATTTTAGACAGCGCCACCTGTCTAATAGCCTCTAGCTTCATAGTCAGTGGCAGAGGGCATTTGTCAATCAAATCCAGCCTAGATGTAAATTCTGACAAAATTTTGCTTACTTGCTCCTTCCATTCTCCTGCTATGTTAATTTTATGTCCAAGATAAGTGTATATCTCATGAAGAGAATATACACGTACAGGTTTTGTTGCTACTGTAAACACTGGGCATTTATCAGTTTTTGAACGATACCACCTGTTCCCTCCACTTCTCCTCTCGTACAGAACAGCACATTTAGTGTCGTTGATCTCCAAGCCTGACCACTTCAGAAAAGAGTCTGTCCTTGCCAGCACGTTCTTAATGACGCTTTCTTCTCTGGAGGCAATCTGGACATCATCTGCATAGCCCTGAACTGGAGTAGGCGATATCACACCAGGAGGGGCACATTGACACATCCACTTTATCCATTGGTTGATGGCAATTATAAAATGAATTGCACTCCAAGGGCAGCCAGTTTTAATGCCTATCTGGAGTGGTGTTGGCTGGGTGAGCTGTTCTCCACAGATTACTTCAATAAAGGAGCCTTTATATACATCTTTCACTATGTCAATAAACAGTTTAGGTAGCTCCTCCAGTGATCTGAACATGACATTGTGAGATAAAGTTCCGAATGCATCTCTAAAGTCTAAGAAGACTGAGTACAGTTTACAAGACTCGTGCTTAAAATCATCTATCCCTGTTTTCAGGCAAAATACATGCTCATTCATACCTTGTCTATTGATGTACGCCTTTTGTTTAGTGGATAGGATGTCGGCTTCCACCAACCAAGGGAGAACTCTAGCCAGTATGCATTTCATGAACACCTTATAGATGGTAGGGAGAAGGGATATATCCCTCCATGTTGATGGTTCATCAGGAATGTTGTCTTTTTTTGGAATACGATGGATTAGTGCTCCTTTCCATGAATCTGGTACCCTCTTATTTTCCAAACAGACGTTAAAAATTGTTGTTAAAATTTTACGTGACTGTATTGTTTTAAGAGTCTCATATGTCACACCATCCTTGCCACTTTCTTTATTGTTAGGGAGGTTTTTTAAGACAGTCTCTACTTCCTTAAATGTGAAGTGCGTGGTTTCAGGGAAAAAAGTTGGCTTCACTGGCGGCACGTTCAAATACCAGGGTGGGGGTGGAAGATCATCATTACGCCTCTGATCTTGACATTTATTATCATAATAAGTTTGTATGACTGTGATATCGCTAGAGCACGATGGACGGGCAGGATATTCACTACTGTTTAAAATGACTTGAATCGCTTTAGATCTTCTATGCTGCCACAGGTATGCAAGTTTATTCCTGCTCACCTTTCTGCTCCGCTTGGGTTGAGTCGCTCGCGTCCGCAGTGAAGGCAAGACGATTTCCCGCAGATAGCGCAGTTGTTGGGGGATCCAGTCAGCTGTCGAGACCGAAGTTACGTCTTCAGGATATGATTGTGTCACCGGGAACTTCTTCAAAACTCGCGCCACATATTTCAGAAGTTGTAATCCAAAAGGCTTACCAATGTGGCTTTCAGCTGTAAAAAGTCCATTTTTGAAGAATATCCCGTTTAACAATTTAGCAAGCGTTCTCCACTTTCCCGGGTCGCCAGAGGAAAAAAAAGCTCGTCTCGCGTTGCCGTTTGGTGCTCAGACTATCTCTATAGGCTTTTTCATAAGACTGGAAAGCCATCTATTGACAGCGGGCACACATACTGCTGGAAAGCTGTAGGCTCTTCTCCCATTAGATGTAATCCACGGGAGAGATCATGGGGTGGCAGCGTCTGTTGGTAAATTCTCCCGGTAAGTAATGCTTGCTTGTAAGCTAGTTTGATTGTTGCGATCAAACACATAGTCCACAATAATTGGCAAAACATCGTATCTGCACCTATTGCATTAACGATGGCAATTACAACGGGTGTGGTTGTTTTAGTTTTTACCAAACAACATTTCGGCGTTCACTCGTGCTAACGGAACACACACACACACACACACACAACCACCAACACCCAACTTATAAAAGTTCAGACACATTTAGTGCAGTTGTCATTACAATTGTAGTGTATATGATCTAAAAGTTATATCACCAACATACTTGTCCATACTGTTTTGTGAAAATGAAAATTCACCCAAAAATGAAAATTCTGTTATCATTTACTCACCGTTTCAAACCTGTATGAGTTTTTTTCTTCAGCTGAACACAAATGAAGAAATTTTGAGGAATGTCAGAAACCAGACAGTTGACAGTAGCCATTGACTTTTTTTTTTCTACTATGGAATTCAATGGGTTCTGTTAACCGTCTGGTTTCTGACATTCTTCAAAATATCTTTTCATTTGTCTTCAGCTTAAGAAAGAAACTCATATAGTATAGGCTTAAAACAACTTGAGGGTGAGTAAATTATGTCAGGATTTTTATTTTTGGGTGAACAATGCCTTTTTTCACCCAAATCTGTTTACCTCAATTTAAAGTGGTTTTCATGTTGTGGTTGCTTTGTAATAAACATTGCCTTGAATTGAGTATGTCATTCAGTCTCATTATTTAGTTGGTTGAAATAATACCCCCCCCCCCCACACACACACACACTTTTACTATTTAACTCTTGATACACTTACAAATATTTTGCCAAATCTTTTTAGTAAATGGACAGATCAAAAAAGATGAACAACTGGTTAATCTGATTCACCGCAAAAGGAGCGACTGAGGCAAATCTCAAACTTTTGCACGTATTATCTCAAACTTTTGCACGTAATGGTTTGCTTGAGAATTGTTTACTTGAGGGTAATAATTGTGAATTCTTTTGAAAGGAATCTTTTACTTTGTTTGTTAAATTATGTGGAAGCATTCATCCTTTCTTTAAAAATAAGGAAAGCAAAACATAGGTAATTGCTGAAAATATATTATTCTCCAATTAATAATTCATTTCATTTTCATTTCATTTCATTTTCGTGTGTGGGGGGAGGGGTTATTACATTACCACAAAGTACATTCAGAATTACAATAATATAAACAAAAGAAAACGTAGTACAGCCTAGTAGTTGGCTAACAGTTACAGAAATAATTTAAAGACTTTTTAAAGCTGTCCTGTTATCCGAATGGTTTTCTTAATAGACTATATATTCCGATTATACGTTGAAGAATAAAAAAAGAGGTTTGGTTTTACTCTATATTTGCATTTATGTATATGATATTTAGTGAAAAATGTTTAGACTTCAGTTGTCTCGCAAATCAGAAAACGAAATGAATCCAGCCCTTTAAAAGATTCAGCTCGAAGGCCGGTTAGCGCCCTCTGGAGGAAGACACCATATCGCATCCTTGCAGGTAATGTGGACAGATAGGCTTGTGGACAGATAGGCTTGTGGACAGATAGGCTTGTGTGCATTTGTGAATCAAGGCCGCGGAACAACAGTCTCAAAAGTCACGTGATTTCGCTGTGCATGAAATTACAGGTACAGATAAAGCATTTGTGGATAGAGAGCAAAGCAAATTGAGTAAGGACAATAATGCATGATTGCTGTGTGTGTGGATCTCGCATGCATTCGTGGATTGCTGTGTGTGTGTGTGTGTGTGTGTGTGTGTGTGTGTGTGTGTGTGTGTGTGGATCTGTGCATCTGTGGATTGCTTTGTGTGTGTGTGGATCTGTCGCCTGCATTTGTGGATTGGTTTGTGGATCTCTCGCGTGCATCTGTGGATTGGTTTGCGTGTGTGGATCTCATGGTGTGCATTTGTGGATTGGTTTGCGTGTGGATCTGTCGCGTGCATCTGTGGATTGCTTTGTGTGTGTGTGGATCTCTCGCGTGCATTTGTGGATGGGTGCGCGCGCATATGGATCTCTCGCGTGCATTTGTGGAAGGTTTAGAGACTGTTTTCACTCCATATTCTTCTGAAACACCATTACTGTCGACAGCAAGTCCGATCCGATACGGCATGATCGGTATCTTTGTTCTCGGTATCAAGAAATCTATCAAGACCAGTTTCATTACAGGAAATATTTATAGATATTATAATGTTTTAAAATATCATTATATATTTTTGAGCACAAGGAAGAAGCGTCTTGAGTATCTTCAGATCATGCTGCCGATGACACACACTGACTTTCATAATGAAACAAAACAAGCGGCTTGTAAAGCGTCTCTGAAGCGCTTTAAACAGCTCAGCCTGTGTCACGAGGAGAGGGAAAATGACTGGCGTTTGGTGTTTGTCTGTTAATAAAGGAGTCTGGATCTGATCTATTTCTCAGGGCTGGAGAGAGTAAAGCAGAACATTATAATCCATGTGGAGAAACTCTTCCTGAAGACATTTAATATCTGCTTTACAGACGCTCATCAAGTGTGTGCAAATACTTTCTGTTCCACCAAACTGAGCTGATGATAATCATTTTGAAATACTTTAAAAACGTTTTTAGAATTCATTTTCTACAAGTTAGTCATGGATAGTGGAAACCTTTTTAGTAAAAAACCAATTGTATCACTAATAATGTAATGCTTTTATTTCTAGATTTTAACGTCATGCTGGAAACTGCTAAAAGAAAGAAGTGAGGCCACGTCCACACGAAGCCAGAGCTTTCCCTATCCGATCTTTTTTTCCCTCGTTCTAAAAAAAAATTCTGTAAACACGGCGCCGTCTCAAGAAATACAGGTCCTTCTAAAAAAATTAGCATATTGTGATAAAGTTCATTATTTTCCATAATGTAATGATAAAAATTAAACTTTCATATATTTTAGATTCATTGCACACCAACTGAAATATTTCAGGTCTTTTATTGTTTTAATACTGATGATTTTGGCATACAGCTCATGAAAACCCAAAATTCCTATCTCAAAAAATTAGCATATTTCACCCGACCAATAAAAGAAGTCTTTTTAATACAAAAAAAAAAAAAAGTCAACCTCCAAATAATTATGTTCAGTTATGCACTCAATAGTCAATACTTGGTCGGGAATCCTTTTGCAGAAATGACTGCTTCAATGCGGCGTGGCATGGAGGCAATCAGCCTGTGGCACTGCTGAGGTGTTATGGAGGCCCAGGATGCTTCGATAGCGGCCTTAAGCTCATCCAGAGTGTTGGGTCTTGCGTCTCTCAACTTTCTCTTCACAATATCCCACAGATTCTCTATGGGGTTCAGGTCAGGAGAGTTGGCAGGCCAATTGAGCACAGTAATACCATGGTCAGTAAACCATTTACCAGTGGTTTTGGCACTGTGAGCAGGTGCCAGGTCGTGCTGAAAAATGAAATCTTCATCTCCATAAAGCTTTTCAGCAGATGGAAGCATGAAGTGCTCCAAAATCTCCTGATAGCTAGCTGGATTGACCCTGCCCTTGATAAAACACAGTGGACCAACACCAGCAGCTGACATGGCACCCCAGACCATCACTGACTGTGGGTACTTGACACTGGACTTCAGGCATTTTGGCATTTCCTTCTCCCCAGTCTTCCTCCAGACTCTGGCACCTTGATTTCCGAATGACATGCAAAACTGAGCAACAGTCCAGTGCTGCTTCTCTGTACCCCAGGTCAGGCGCTTCTGCCGCTGTTTCTGGTTCAAAAGTGGCTTGACCTGGGGAATGCGGCACCTGTAGCCCATTTCCTGCACACGCCTGTGCACGGTGGCTCTGGATGTTTCTACTCCAGACTCAGTCCACTGCTTCCGCAGGTCCCCCAAGGTCTGGAATCGGTCCTTCTCCACAATCTTCCTCAGGGTCCGGTCACCTCTTCTCGTTGTGCAGCGTTTTTTGCCACACTTTTTCCTTCCCACAGACTTCCCACTGAGGTGCCTTGATACAGCACTCTGGGAACAGCCTATTTGTTCAGAAATTTCTTTCTGTGTCTTACCCTCTTGCTTGAGGGTGTCAATGATGGCCTTCTGGACAGCAGTCAGGTCGGCAGTCTTACCCATGATTGCGGTTTTGAGTAATGAAACAGGCTGGGAGTTTTTAAAAGCCTCAGGAATCTTTTGCAGGTGTTTAGAGTTAATTAGTTGATTCAGATGATTAGGTTAATAGCTTGTTTAGAGAACCTTTTCATGATATGCTAATTTTTTGAGACAGGAATTTTGGGTTTTCATGAGCTGTATGCCAAAATCATCAGTATTAAAACAATAAAAGACCTGAAATATTTCAGTTGGTGTGCAATGAATCTAAAATATATGAAAGTTTAATTTTTATCATTACATTATGGAAAATAATTAACTTTATCACAATATGCAAATTTTTTGAGAAGGACCTGTATCTGCCTACACACGAAACCACTGAAACCGACTCAAACCGATGTAGTATACATGCCAGACCAGTATGAGGCGCTGTGATTCTGACACAGATACACTAAAAACAGAGAAGAAGACTTGCCATAAACCTTTCGCGCTGTATACAATAATATACAGTATGCAATATTAGGCACAGTAGCTTCTTTTCTTTTCTTTTTTACCAAGAACTTTATTGAACAATATGAAAAAACATAAATGGCCTGGTACAAAATAGGGATGAGTCACGATATTCGATTAGTTAGCAGACGCATAAAACTTGCCACAAAGAACCGGCAAATAGCCTAATCATTATGAATGTGTCAAATATAGCAAGGAGACATTTTAATTGTTTATTAATAAACTAGTGTTTCACCTTCGCAGTATTGTGAAGGTGCCTATAGAGAGAAATCCACACTTCATACGGATTATTCGAGTTGTCTGTTTCTTTTCGTTTTGAATTGTTTTGTTTAAAAGTAGACATTTCAAGCTTAGATATATTTCTGAGTTTCTGTTCATTTATGAGACAAGCTCCAGTTCACGTGCGATGCAAGTTATATCGCGTCGGCGCCTCCATGTCCTGATTATAGGCTATTGTCTGCTATTTGCTTCTTATTTATTAAATCCAGGAAATTGGTTGATGAAACATTGATTAAAATTAAGATACAATTTATACAAAACGAAATTCATTTTAAAGAAAGGCTTTATACAAAACAAAACTTAATGAAGTGGTCAAAATGATGTGTCTCGATATTGCGCATCTTATGATTAGGCTACTCACGCTGTTCACTTTTCATATAATCAACATATATGAAATGGAAAAAAATAACATAATATTTAAACATAAATATAAAACTATCTTTTCTTTAATGGCTACAACATGTAGGCCTACAGTACAGAGAAATGTAATGTCGGAGCGAACGCCGTGTCACCGGTGAGCATGAGGGGGAGAGGTGCGTTTTTTTAATAATAATAAAATAATTCCCAGCGATCGTCGAATATTATTTTTGCTTGAAATGCCCATCCCTACAAAATACGAAATGTCTTAATCAGACAAAATACAAGCATCATAGCATAAGAACGAAATATAAATAAATAAAGAAGTAAAATAAAGAAATAAAATAAAAATACATTAAAGTAGGCCTAAATAATAAATAAAGAACTAAAAGAGGCTCAGTAGCTTCTGAAGCATGAACTCAAGCATTTAGTCGCAGTTGTTGTTACTGATTTAGCGGTGTCTAATCAGTCGACACGTGGGGTGATGACATCATCGTTTCAAAAAAAATATACGGATTGGCCGTACACACGAAGACTCAAGGGTGTCGTTTTCAGATTTATCCACCCTGGGACCCGGTTTAAAAAAATAGCGGTTTCAGTCTCCCAAAACGCCGGATCCGTCTGGACGAAACGCCGATCCGATAAAAAATTTGTATACAGCTAAACGCGTCTCCGTGTGGACAGGGCCTGAGTCTAACAGTAGCCTAATTCTCTCGCACTGTCATAGTGTCACTATAGCAACTATAGCCGGATATAAACACTCAGTTGATCAGAACAGAGGAAGTTACACAACCACAGGATGAGCTGATGATGTATTATATATAATGAAGAGAAAGAGCTGTAATATATAATGAAGAGAAAGAGCTGTAACTATATATAATGAGGAGGAAGACTGACAGAAACAGAAATGTCTGATAAGTGTGATCTGTGTCTGCTGGGACTGATCATTCTCTCTTCACTTCTCACAGGTAAAGAAATCTGTATTTTCTCTAAACACATTTAGTGGAATTAGTCTGGAAAGAGTTTGAAAATGCTCAGTTTATTCTTGCACACATTCACGTTGTGATCTCAGAGTTGTGTATTGATACACACAGATCATACTGTATTATTCCTGATACTGGACATAGTGTCACTCAAACATCTGATGATGAAGCATTATCTTCATATTAAGAGTGTGTCAGTGATTTGAACATCTGATAAAGACTAATAGTTTATTCTGGAGAGTGTGTTGTTTGCTTTAAGTGAGTGTTACAACCCTAGTAGGAACAGGAACTAAACTTAAACTAAGTTACTTAAATTAGGAACAGGATTTCCCCATCCCATCGTGCTGGATAGGGGATGTACATTTGAAATAAAACATTATTTATGTGTTTTTCAGCAAGATAAAAATCGTTGACTTAATGTTCTTTTATGTTTATATTCAAAAGAGTTTCTGATATGCTAGTGTTTTATAAAGTGTAGACCATGTGCTTGCTAACAATAATTAAAGTGGTTTTAATAATTATAAAAACAACTACTTTGGGCAGGCATTGGATGCGACAAAGCCAATAAGAGTCTTCACCTAGTAAAGATTTTGTGAAAGGTTATCTTATTAGATATATTTGTAAAGGTTGTTGAACACAATCCCTAAATAAACGAAACAATTGTATTATTTTTTTTTTAATTTTTGTTTGATATTAATTTTTAGGATAATTGAACTTAATAGTTTTGGACTAAATTAAGAATGTTAACCTGATTCAACTAAATGGCATTGAATTAATCTTATGTAATAAACTTAAGTTTACTGAAATAAACAATTAAATGCGACATTACCCTGTAGAATCGGTTGACATAAAAAGTTGAGTAAATCCAGCATATGTTTTCCAACAAAATTTTGATTAAACATTAAAAGTTCAAAACATATGCGTGAATGGATCGCAATAAATTCCATAACAAGCGTTTAAGTGAACTTTTACCAACTATTAAGATGTTAAAGTTCAGTTATATACCTTTAGCGCATTCAAATGTATTGAGTTGAAATTAAAACGTGTTATCGATATCGCGTAAAACACGTCATTACCGAATTCAGGGTTGTTTAATTACTTCAATAGTTATCAAGCACCCGCACGTGGTGAGATTATTCAGAAAAAGCAACACAAGTCATCTTCTGATAAATCATCGTACACGGATGCACTGGGTTTTGTTGTATGCACAGATTTTTAGGGTCACTTATAGAAAGATGTCTTCATTCTTTGTTTTGCTGTATTTTTAAAAACATAGATAGATCTACATAGATATTTTACACCAGAAAATATTTCAGAGATTTCAGGTTAAATTATACATTTAAGTGCTATAGGATGGTATAATATTATAATGTAAATGTCTCAAGTGAAGATGATTGATGGTTTAAACCATCATTCTATTAAATCAAGCCAATTCCTGTGAATACTGTCGTATATGAACAAAGAGAAGACCTAGAGTTCACTAACATTACCGATAACTGTAGGAAACAGATATCCAGGGGAAAGTGTAAAGAAAAACACCATACAAGACATTACAATCACACCCAGCGATACGATAAGTGTTACTATAGTGTTGTTAAAAATGAAACCGCGGTAAACAATTTAAGAACCCTAGCGCTATTAAACATGCGGTTCAATAACAATGTTCAATATAAACAAGAATCCAACTCTAATGTGACTGAGCTCGTTTCACATATAACTGCTGATAGTTAGGTACAATCGTTAGACAATTTATCAAACAATTAAAATTTACGATATGTTAAAACATTTTGATGATGAGGCCAAAAACTGCTTACCACATGTTTTCATAACTTACTGCTCACCGTCTGTTTTCTGGATCAGCCCTAAAACTCTGGTGTCAAACTATTGATGTGGACGGAATAAAAAATGAATCATCCCACCTAGGGCTGCAACAACTAATCGATATAATCGATAATAATCGATTATGAAAATCGTTGTCAACGAATGTCATTATGGATTAGTTGCTCTGCTTAGGTCACGGGGAGCATTTACTGGTGATTGGTTGAAACAGGCCTATCATGATGCGGCACACACGCACACACACGCAAGGTCTCTCTCCCTGTGGCTCTGTCGTGCGCGCGCTACACAGTTTGGACTTTGGAGCACTCTCTTCTGTCTCGCATGCGCTCTCTTGCTTGCACGCTCTAGATTCCAGGAGTTTGAACTAATTTGCGGGCATCAGGGAGCCGCTATCAATATGCGGGAGACTCTCGGAACTTCCCGGAGACTTGGGATGTCTGTATTTTGTCTCGGGCATCAGGTTGTGCAATCATTTCGCTCGCAACATAAGTGATGGATTAAAATAGTGCTACGCAGAAATAGGATAAATTAAAACGGTGTTTAGAAAGTGAAGCACTAAATATAAAGGCAGTTATTAACAGCAGCAGTAAAAGATTGTTTTTTAGTCACTGTAGTCAGTGGTTTTCAGCGAATGCTTGTGCACTAATGCATCATTTTCTTGTCCTTTTAATCAAGCCTGTTTGCTGCGTCTCCATTCCGTTCTCTTTTTATAGCATTTGTCTTCTATTAAGTTTTAATTGTTTTACAAACGCGATCTACTGCGGCTCTACTACGTTCACACGCTTTTTTTCAGTCTTTCTATATTTATTTTAGCAATTTATCCTTATAATTAATTGAATCTTAAATAAAAATTAAATGAATTATGTACTTTACATGTTTTTGGTTTCTATCTTCACATCTGAACATGTCTGTGTAAATTAGTTTTTAACAAAAATTATGTTAAAACAATGTTGTATATAATTTAGATTTTTTTTTGTTTTTCATGGTTGTCAACTTGCCATCAGCAATTATCATTAAAAACAATGCAAATATTGATATTAGTAAAACTCAATGTGTGGCTTTTGTACACTTTTACACATAAATACCATGATTAAGGGTTTTATTTAGTTGTAATAAACAAAAAATCAAATTGAAATTTTATCCGATTAATCGATTAATCGAAAAAATAATTGCCCGATTAATCGATTATGAAAATAATCCTTAGTTGCAGCCCTAAACCTTACACGTAAAATACCGCTTATCAACGGTAATTCATTAGCTTAACAGTTGTTTAGCGACATACACAAAATAACTGTGTATCTATGACCGTGCTATGAAATGTGCAATAGTTAGACGAGTTTGAAGCGCAATAGTTTTATAGGTAACAGAAAAACAGCAATACTCAGAAAGATGTTCTAAAAGAAATATGATTTGTTTAGTCTTAAACACTCTCATGTAGAAGGACTGTCATTTAATTATCTTTATGCTATATTTGCCCATGTTTTTCATAAATTCCTAAATGTTTGACCACGCTCGTAGACTATAGTTTTTGCAAACTGTACAAAAACAAAAAGAAACAATATGTAAACGGCGTAATCGACTAGTATATAAAATGTCAATTACAAACATTCATAACTGATCACAAGTGGCTTTCCTGTATTTGTTTTAAATGACTCGTGCTGTATTCACTTTTTAGCAAGTTGGCCTCTAGAATTTACTTTTGTGTAATTTTATCAGCAGGTTTTACCATAGTGTGGGACTTTGTTTAACAGCCGCATGCTTTAATGAATATGCCTATCTCAGCGCAATAGTCAGATGTGATTCTGTTGGTGATAGTTTAAGTGTAAAACAGCATGTATGCACTTACTTTTCGTGTTGATAGTTTGCGTGATCCCAAATCATAGATAGAGGGAAAGTTGCTCTAAATGAAGTAACAATTTAGTCAATCATTCTCAAACAGAAAGACTATCACTTAAATTCTTAATTGTCATTTATTCCTATAAAAACTGAGGGCCCTATTTTAACGATCTGAAACGCAAGTGTCAAGAGCAAAGCGCTAGTAACTTTGTGGGCGGGTCTTGGGCGCTGTTGCTATTTTACCGGCGGGATAAATGACTCTTGCGCCCGACGCAAGTTTAAAAGGGGTTGGTCTGAAATAGCTTAATTATTCATAGGTGTGGTTTGGGCGTAACGTGAAATAAACCAATCAGAGCGTCATCCAACATACCCTTTAAGAGCAGGTGCGCATGTTGCATGGCGGATTGTTATTATTATAGCGCATTTACCAGGCGCGCGCCAGGAGATTTTTTTTTTTTTTTCTGGTTCTTGACGGACAAACTAATTTGTCAGATGTCCTTATATACATATGTGTCTTGCCACTATTGGGCAAACAGGTCTGATCCGTCATTACTACAATTAGCCTGAAAATTTTGGGTAAATGTGTAAGCTAGATTTATGCCTATTTTTTCACATCTTCATGGACACCACAATGATTTCCCTCATGTCTTAAAAATTTTCCTTGTTATAATGTATGATTAGCAAAAATAAAAACTGCTGCATCTGTGTTGATGAGAGAATCAAAGTGTATGCGCCTTGTGCACCCGCTACATTATGGCCAAGCATGCGCGCTTAAAATAGCATTATGAACAACGCGCCACTGACTTTAGACCAGGTTTTTTTCTGGTCAGTGGCGGAATTGTTTTCTGGAACTGCAAAATAGCTCTAGGGAATGTTTGCGCCGAAACACGCCTCCGTTTTGCGCCGACCCGCCCAGGGAACGCAAGTTCATTTCCTAGTTTACCGACGTGCGTCTGTGGAGGGAAAAGCCCGCTTTGCGCAGGTGCAAAATAGGAATGATACATGCGTCAGTGTACAAAGTCATTTGGGCCGGGTGCAAGATAGGGCCCTGAATGTTTACGGCTCTCAAAGAAAAGTCTTCACCTAAAACACATACAAAATGTGAAACAGTGACATCTGCTATCTGAGCAAGATGACTAAATCTAGTGGTGTGATAAAACCATCATTTGCGAACTTTTGTGTATTTATTATAAACGATGCTTTTCATCCCTCTTTTCTTGGTGGTTTGGTCTTTTGACATGGATGTTTTGGATATGTGTGATTCCTGTATAAAGATTATGTTTTAAAGATAGACCATAGTCTTTACAAGAGTGTGGTACTTTGCATCGCTAGGGTGTGACAAAATATGCTGGTGTGTAAAAATACACCAAAACATTTAAACACAACTATTTACACACATACTAAGCAGGAGAATATCTAATTTTAGCTTGTGAACATTCTATTATCTGGTTATTTGGGGTCAGGGAACATCATTAGCTCATACATCTCTTTAATTTGTTCTGGATGTAAAAAAATAAAGGCATTAGTTAATAACCAAACAAAAACTAAAAAATTAATAAATAAAATATGGTTTAATTAAAGTTTGATAATGACTTAAATATTATTTTCTTTTAGTAAAGCTATGCCTGGATCAGTTAATGGCCTTGCGTCAGAACACAACTGGTATGAAGATATGTTTGGTTTTGAATTTTTATTCTAACTTTAAAGCTAGATTATCCTTTGGAAAAGTATAATACAGTATTTGTTAACTTAGCATTTATCTGGATACTAACGTCATTAAACTTAATCTTTGGTTTTTAAGGGAAATTAAATATTCTCGGGAGACCCATTGACCCATGATGTTAGGACTTCTGAAGATCTCTCATGTGTAGATTCACTCGGTTGAAAAATGCTGTTTTGTAATTTACACATGAAATTAAGGACTAACATGGTCTTTAACAAAAAGCCTCCAAAATGGAGGAGGTCAAAGGGCATGCTTCCTGCTATAGTATCATCAGCTCTCCCCAAAGTCTGTTCATGTGGCCAACAGACAGCCTGTTGCAGCAACAAATGCAAGTTCTACACATATATTTTGAGTAGATAACCGATAGTATATTCTCAGTAAAGGGGTTTCACCCTGTGTGTTTCCACACTGATTAAGGATAGTTCGGGAGATACAAGAAAAGTAAAAAATGATATACACCTTATATGTGCAATAGATCATGGCTACCGTAGAAAAAGTAAGATCATGTTTTGAAATAAGATGAGTAAAATTAAATCTGCTGCGTCATGGTCCGCAGAGGCACAACATGTCTCTGAAAATGATACAACTTAATCTAAATAAGAGCAATGTAGAGTCCTCAGATTTCTTAAAAAAAAAAAATAAATAAATAAATAAATAAACACATTGTGACAAGCTTTGACAACATGTTTCATGTGGATGGAAAAAAGTGCTAATTTAATCTTTTTGTATAAATCTAAGATGCCCAAACGTCTCAGGTTACGTATGTAATCCTGGTTCCCTGAGAGGGAACGAGACGCTGTGTTGAGGCGCGGTGGGAACGCTCTGCGTGATTGCGTCGTGAAGCACGTGTATAATCAGTCAAGTCAAGTCAAGTATCCTTTATTTATATAGCGCTTTTTACAATAGAGATTGTTTCAAAGCAGCTTTACAGAGATAACAGGAAAATAATGTTGTAATAGTATTGTTAAATACAAAATGAAATGTCCCCAACTAAGCAAGCCAAAAGCCAATGGCGACAAAGGCGAAGAAAGGCAAAAAGGCAACCGTTGGCAAGGAACCAAAACTCCATCAGTGACAGAATGGAGAAAAAACCCTTGGGAGAACCCAGGCTCAGTCAGGGGGCCAGTCCTCCTTTGGCCAATGAATGAACAGTGTGTGATTATGATTCAGGCATAATCAGGTCAGAAGTCAGATGAGATCAGAACTTTCACAATATTTATCCGGTTCATCTGGTTGGGGTCGGAGTCATCACGCCGGTGTGGAGACGAGTTTGTTGGTTGGGGAAAATTGACAGACACAAACACTTAAAGGAGTCATGGTGTTCATTTGTTTTCTTTTAATGGCAGCAGTGAATATATTAACTGAGCAATTATTTGAACTGTACATTAAACTAAACATTGGAACATTTATTTTGATGTAATTTATCCACAAAGTGTGCAGCTTGTGTCTCCGCAGTGTATCTTTCTGGGCTTCTGGAAGAACATTTTTTAACACGTGGGTCGTTATAACTGACGTTCTCAACTGCTTTCTATGTTACTTTCT
This sequence comes from Gila orcuttii, assembly GCA_026230005.1. Lineage (NCBI taxonomy): Eukaryota > Metazoa > Chordata > Actinopteri > Cypriniformes > Leuciscidae > Gila > Gila orcuttii. The sequence continues at coordinate 74,923,123 of JAPDVR010000001.1, read as the reverse complement.
CCCGCCCGCAACATTTATGTTTTGTTCCGCTCCCGCCCGCAAATAGACTTTTTTTCTGTACCTCCAAATGCTTTCAAGTTAGCCTACGTGTCGCCATCACGCACATCAGCATAATGCTCCTGATAAATGATTTGTTATTAAAGCATTGACGCACAAACCACTGTTATAACATAAAGCAAGCAGCTACTGCGTGCATGGTTTGGCATGACTGCGCACAAAGTGCGCTCCCTTAATAATTCCTAAACAGCTGACATCAGTTTATCGCGATCTCACACATCTCTGTTATTATCAATGAAGCTGACTGCACAATGAATCTTTCATAATATATACACTTTGTTTGTTATAATTAGAGGATTTGCCAGCATACAGAATTCAGCACTGAACAAAAAGTCAGTTTTGAGCGGTGAGGGGAGTCTATTTTAAATACTTCTGATTGGCCATTGCGTTCAAGAAATCAACACATTTGTGATTGGCTACATCGCTCATTGCTGTAAACATGTTATAAAAAGAAACTCTGGCCTGTAAATCGTTTCTATTTTGTTTTAGTTGTTCTTGTTGCTTTTCTGCAACAGATGAATAAAAATGTATTAGTTTTATATGTTTTATTCATAGATATTTCTAGTTTGCGGGAGTCCCGCGAATCGTTTTATTCTCCCGCAACGCGCACACACAGAGTGAGTGCATTACCGCTCACGCTCGCACTCGCACTCGGCCATCAAATCTAGTCCCGCGCCGCACTCTTTTGCGTTGGCAGTGCACGTCTCTAGATCAAGGGCCCGGCCCGAGGATAGTGACGGGAAATATCGGCCCGAGAATAGTGACGGGAAATATCGTCCCGGCCCGAGGGTCGGGTCAAGTTCGGGCTCGGGCAGAGAATCTAAGCTCTAAGTTACTTACCAAGATCAGTCTTGTACAGCCAAGGGGAGTATTTCCTCTCTGACAGCCAAGTTGGGACAAAACCGGTGATGACTGGACTTTTGATGCTCGTCAGGGGCAGGATGCGCAGCACTTAGACTTGGAGCAGGAGAGCTACTCCGGCTGCTACTCGCAGTAGAGCGATTGTTGCCATCTTCAGTTTCCTGTGAGCATTTAAAAAACGCAAATATTTTTGTCTGATTTTCATTTCGTTGACGCGTCATATTTCCCGCCGCGCGCTCTCTGTCCGCAAGTGCTCATCTGTATGTGACTCAAGTGTTTGTTTGTGTGTATGAGTGTGCGCACTCATTGGGATAATTGTAAACGCGCAAACACAGACAGAAAAGACATGCCATCGTGGAAATAAGATAAATAACATATTACTTAAGGGATATTTAGTTTGTTTAATAAAATAACAAATTGTAATCTGGCGCTATAAAGAAAATCAAATCAAATTTACTTGACCTTCAAGGGGGGCGGGGCGCCCCCTTATATAATGATAGGGGAAACACTGAAATGTGCAGGGCAACCACCCAGTAGAGCAGGGATGTCCAAACTCAGTCCTGGAGGGCCACTGTCCTGCAGAGTTTAGCTCCAACCCCAATTAAACACACCTGGACCACCAGCTAATCAAGGTCTTATAGGCTAGAAACTTCCAAGCAGGTGTGTTGAGTCTGGCTAGAGCTAAACTCTGCAGGACAGTGGCCCTCCAGGACTGAGTTTGGACACCCCTGCAGTAGAGCATTACGATAATCTAGCCTTGATGTCATGAACGCATGAACCAATTGTTCTGCATTTTTCATTGAGAGCATATGACGTAATTTAGATATATTTTTAAGATGAAAAAAAATGCAGTTTTACAGATACTAGACACGTGACTTTCAAATGAAAGATTGGTATCAAAGAGCACACCCAGGTTCCTAACCGACGACGAGGACTTGACAGAGCAGCATCAAGTGTTAGACAGTATTCTAGGTTATTACGTGAGGAAGTTTTTTGTCCAATAATTATAATCTCTGTTTTTTCAGAATTAAGTAGTAGGAAATTACTAGTCATCCAGTTTTTTATATCAGCTATGCATTCCGTTAATTTTGTGGATTGGTAAGTATCGTTAGGGCGTGAAGAAATATAGAGCTGAGTATCATCAGCATAACTGTGAAAACTAATGCCATGCTTCCTAATGATATCTCCTAAGTGTAGCATGTACAGAGTGAACAGCAGCAGTCCTAGTACTGAGCCTTGTGGTACACCATATCGAACTTTTGACCGATAAGACATCTCTTCATTTACTACTACAAACTGATGACGGTCAGATAAGTATGATTTAAACCAGGGGTGTCCAAACTCGGTCCTGGAGGGCCACTGTCCTGCAGAGTTTAGTTCCAACTTGCCTCAACACACCTGTTTGTAAGTTTTTAGCATGCCTAATGACCTTCAACAGCTAATCAAGACCTTGATTAGCTGTTTCAGGTGTGTTTAATTGGGGTTGGAGCTAAACTCTGCAGGACAGTGGCCCTCCAGGACCGAGTTTGGACACCCCTGATTTAAACCATACTAGTGCAATTCCACTAATGCCAACATAATTTTCGAGTCTATTTAAAAGAATGTTGTTGTCGATAGTGTCAAATGCAGCACTAAGATCGAGTAGTACTAATAGCGAGATACAACCACGATCGGATGATAACAGCCAGTCATTTGTGACTCTAATGAGAGCTGTCTCAGTACTATGATACGGTCTAAATCCTGACTGGAAATCCTCACAGATACAATTTCTTTCTAAAAAGGAACATAGTTGTGAAGATACTGCCTTTTCTAGTATCTTTGACAGAAAAGGTAGATTCAAGATCGGCCTGTAATTGACTAATTCTGTAGGATCAAGTTGCGTTTTTTTAACAAGCGGTTTAATCATAGCCAGCTTAAAAGTTTTTGGTACGTATCCTAATGACAAAGATGAATTAATGATATTAAGAAGAGGATCTATGACCTCTGGAAGCATCTCTTTCAATAGTTTAGTCGGTATAGGGTCTAACATACATGTTGTCGATTTAGATGATTTAACGAGTTTAGAAAATTCTTCCTCTCCTATAGCAATGAATGAATCGAATTTTTCGTCAGTGAGACTACACTGCACTGTCTGATGCGATACTGTAGTAGACGGTTGCATAGTTATAATTTTCTCCCTGATATTATCAATCTTATAAGTGAAGAAGGTCATAAAGTCATTACTGTTGTGCTGCTTGCAAACTTCTGGTCTTGAAACTTTATTTTTCGTCAGTTTAGCAACTGTTTCGAATAAGTACCTTGGGTTTTGTTTATTTTCTTCTAATAGGGTTGAAAAATAAGCAGATCTAGCAGTTCCCTTTCGAAGGGAACAATACGTCAACAATACGTCATCGACGTTATGGGGAACGCCTCAGGCGTGACAGGTGTCTGAAATCAAGTATCAACTCACAGCAATCATGTTGACCGGCGACAGCCCGTGCATCATCAGCTCGAATGATGAGCACACAGCCTGGATGTATAAAAAGGGCGTCTAGAGACCGTGACAACATCCTTTTCGTCTTCAGGGACTGTTTTGTCTGTTTGAAAAGTTCAACAATAGCAAAAATGAAGCGTACACAGAAGAGGGGAAAAATTCCTTCCGCAAGTGTGCCGACCCGTGTCCCAGATATTTGACACCAGAGGACTCACACGATCTGTGCGTTTTCTGCCTGGGAGAGGAGCACGCGCGGGAAGTTCTCGAGGGAGCTTCCTGCGCCACCAACAGAATTGCAGCTACAGTGGAGGCGCGTCCGGGAGGAACCTGCTCGTGTTATTTTGGACGATCGGTTCCTCCCTACCCATAAGCCACCAGCCCGGACGAGCCTTCCATTCCTTCCCGATCTCCACTCTGAGATCGAGAAGGCATGGAAGAACCCGTTTCCTGCTCGTCTTCATCTGCATCAGCAGAATAATTTCGCTGCTGTGGATGGGGCCGCAGAGCACGGGTATGTGTCGATGCCGCCAGTAGACGAGACGTTGGCCAACTATCTCGCCTCTGGTCGGTCTTCGTCACTTGGAGCTCCGTCCCTGCCATCCAAGCCGCTCAAGACTACTTCACGCTTGAATGGCAGAGCGTACACAGCAGCAGGTCAGGCAGGTGCGGTTCTGCACACTCTCGCGGTCCTTCAGGCCTACCAGGCCGACCTGCTGCGGGACCTCGATCAGGGGGCCGGTCTGTCCCCTGACGCGGTCGCAGAGCTGCGCCGCACCACGGATTTGTCTCTCCGGGCCACCAAACAGTCTGCTGCCTCCATCGGTCGTTCGATGGTGGCTATGGTGGCCACGGAGAGGCATCTGTGGCTCAACCAGGCTGACATTGGGGAGAAAGAAAAAACCTTTCTCCTCGATTCGCCGGTTTCGCCTTCTGGGCTTTTCAGACCTTCCGTCGAGACGGTGGTCGATAAGTTCAGGGAGGTGAGGACGCGCTCTGCGGCGTTTAAGAGCTGCATACCGCGGAGGTCCTCGGCCCAGCCCAGGCAGGCGAAAGGGCCTGGTCCATCGTGGTCTGAGGATCACAGACAGACACAGAAGGCCAGTGTCGCTTCCCGCGCACCCCCTCCTCCTAGCAGAGAGAGCAGGGTGCGCAAGAGGCGTAACTCCCGCAGGAGGCACAATCTCAGGGAGGTGATCCAAAGCAAACGTTCTCAGACCAAACGTTAACATCACCTCCCTGGATCTTGTCTCCTAACCACCATCGCTTCCAGGCTCCTCCTACATCAGGCCTGGGGCGGGGCCCATGATGAGTTCATGAATTCTCTGATGGCCCGCTTCAGCTTGGTTGATAGGAGTTCCTTACTTTTACTTGTGAAACAGTAAAAAAAAAAAAAAAAAAAAAAAAAAAAGGGGGTTACTGAGTTTCTGAGTCCCGGTGTGCATCATTCCGCACGCTGCAGGTTTTTATGTTGAGTGAAGATATTCTTTTGCGCAAATAACATTTTTCTCTTCTTTTTCAGAACTCGCCTCCTGTACAGAGCCAGGGACATGTTTGGTAAGCAAGGTTGTGAGTCGAGCTCCCACATACTGTGGTCGCCAGGTTACAGGCCTCACCAGGCCTTCCGGGTTATGAGCTTCCACATATCAGGTTACAGGCTTTACCTGGCCTTCCTGAATGTGAGCTCCCACATCCTGTGGTTGTCAGGTTGCAGGCCTCACCCGGCCTCCCTGAATGTGAGCTCCCACATACTGTGATTGTCAGGTTGCAGGCCTCACCCGGCCTCCCTGAATGTGAGCTCCCACATACTGTGGTCGCCAGGTTACAGGCCTCATCCGGCCTTCCTGGTTATGAGCTCCTACACACTGTGGTCGCCAGGTTACAGGCCTCATCCGGCCTTCCTGGTTATGAGCTCCCACACACTGTGGTCGCCAGGTGACAGGCCCCAGCCGGCCTTCCTGGTTATGAGCTCCCACATATTGTGGTCGCCAGGTTACAGGCCTCACCCGCCTTCCTGGTGATGGTTTTTCTACATGTCAGGTTGCAGGCCTCTCCTGGCCTCCCTGAATGTGAGCTCCCACATACTGTGGTCGCCAGGTTACAGGTCTCACCCAGCCTTCCTGAATGTGAGCTCCCACATACTGTGGTCGCCAGGTTATAGGCCTCTCTGGCCTTCCTGATATGAGCTCCCACCTACTGTGGTCGCCAGGTTACAGGCCTCACCCGGCCTTCCTGAATGTGAGCTCCCACATACTGTGGTCACCAGGTTACAGGCCTCACCCGGCCTTCCTGAATATGAGCTCCCACATACTGTGATCGCCAGGTTACAGGCCTCACCCGGCCTTCCTGAGTATGAGCTCCCACACACCGTGGTCGCCAGGTCTTACGGGTTATGAGCTTCTACAGGTCAGGTTACAGGCCTTCCTGAATGTGGGTTCCCACATACTGTGGTCACCAGGTTTTAGGCCTCTTAGGCCTTCCTGAGTGTGAGCTCCCACATGCTGTGGTCCCCAGGTTACAGGCCTCACCCGGCCTTCCTGGTTATGAGCTCCCACATACTGTGGTCGCCAGGTTACAGGCCTCATCCGGCCTTCCTGGTTATGAGCTCCCACACACTGTGGTCGCCAGGTGACAGGCCCCAGCTGGCCTTCGTGGTTATGAGCTCCCAAATATTGTGATCGCCAGGTTACAGGCCTCACCAGGCCTTCCTGAATGTGAACTCCCACTCACTGTGGTCGCTAGGGTGTAGTTGTGAGCTTTCACATGTCAGGCTTCATCAGGCCTTCCTGAATGTGAGCTCCCACCCACTATGACTATCAGGTTACAGGCCTCATCTGGCCTTCCTGATCATGGGTAAAATACAGGCCTCAAAACCGGCCTCCTGAATATAGAGTGATGAAGTACATGTACATTTACTTCATCTATTTTCTTTGTACACTCCGTACCTTCTTAAACCCATACTTATGGTAAGTCACACGACGGAACGTCTTGTGTACTTTTTAAAATCCATTTTTTTATGGTAAGGGTCGTGCGCTGTACGCTTCGGTCCCTTCCTATGTGGCCAGACCCAGGTCTTTCACCTTGGGTCCCACTCTAGATGCGTCCTGTCGTCGAAGTATGCTACAGACGCCTTTCTCTAGCTAACTTCCACTTTTTGATCCAGGCCTTCCTGGACTCAGAATGGCTAAGTTCATGCACTTTTGTTTCATGTACTTTCTAAAATCCATATTTATGGCCTTTCTGGAAGTAGCCCCCACATGGTGTGGTTGCCAGGTTTCGGGCCTCACCTGCCTTCCTGAGTATGAGCTCCCACCTACTGTGGTCGCCAGGTTACAGGCCTCACCCGGCCTTCCTGAATATGAGCTCCCACATACTGTGGTCACCAGGTTACAAGCCTCACCTGGCCTTCCTGAATATGAGCTCCCACATTCTGTGGTCGCCAGGTTACAGGCCTCACCCGGCCTTCCTGAATATGAGCTCCCACATACTGTGGTCGCCGGGTTACAGGCCGCATGGGCCTTCCTGAGTATGAACTTCCACATGCTGTGGTCGTCAGGTTTCAGGCCTCACTGGCCTTCCTGATATGAGCCCTCATGTACTGGAGCTCCCCACATAGGGGGTCATCAGGTCTTAGGCTTCAGTAGACCTTCCTGGTTTTGATCCCTCTCTTACTTCCTCAGTGTTCAGAACGAGCACTGGGTAGACACGTGGATTGAGCATTTCTTGAGGTTGAGTCACACTCTCCGGGGAATCCCGTCTCTGTGATCCGGAACTGAACAGTTTCTGCCAGCTTCGCAGGCCTTCGGTTTTCGGACGCCTTATCCAAGGCAATTTCCGGAGGCTCTGTCTCGGACGGACAGGCAATGGCCAGACGGTGCGTCTTAGTATAGATCACCAGGCCAGCCAGGTGGCATTTCAGGAGGCAGGCTCTCCTGAATAGTGACTGGCTGGGGTCCCTTGGGTCCCCTAGCCACACTCCCTAGAAGTGACCCCTTCTATTAGGAAGTTGTGGTCCTAAGCCTTTGAGCTGGCCCAGATATTCCCCCCATTAACTATGTTCTGGCAGTTTTCTTGGCTCATTAGCTTGGGCTGTGACTGGTAGGGAGTGCTGTCACTGACAGCCCAATGTGACCTTAGGGTGAGTGGTTTCAGTGTTCTTTGAATTACTGGTTCTGACGGTTGTCACTGCCCTTGGGCATGCACTCCCCTCAGCATGGCGGAGTGGATATTTCGTTCCCCATAGCGTCGATGACGTATTGTTGAGTTCCCTTCGAAAGGGAACGTCTCAGGTTAAGAGGCAATACGTCTCCCTGCCATACCTCGGGGCCTGCCTGCAACAGTCCCTTCAGACGATAGGATGTTGTCACGGTCTCTAGGCGCCCTTTTTATACATCCAGGCTGCGTGCTCATCATTCGAGCTGATGATGCACCGGCTGTCGCCGTTCAACATGATTACTGTGAGTTGATACTTGATTTCAGACACCTGTCACGCCTGAGGCGTTCCCCATAGCGTCGATGACGTATTGTCTCGTTCCCTGTCTCAGGGAACATAGGTTACAGTCGTAACCTGAGACGTTTTTAAGGCCTCTCTGTATGCAATCGAGCTCTCCTTCCATGAAATGCGAAAGACCTCTAGTTTTGTTTTCTTCCAGTTTTGCTCCATTTTCCTGGCTGCTCTCTTTAGGGCCTGAGTGTGCTCGTTGTACCACGGCGTTGGACTATTTTCTTTAATCTTGACGGAGCAACGGAGCAACTGTGTCTAAAGTGCTAGAAAAGAGAGAGTTAAAAGTTTCTGTCGCAATATCGAGTTCTTCTACGCTATCTGGGATGCTGAGATGATGACACTGATCAGGGAGATTATTAATAAAGTATTCTTTTGTGGCAGAAGTGATAGGTCTAACATATTTGTAAATGAAGTTTACATGAGACTAGATAGTGATCTGAGATGTCATCGCTCTGCTGCAGACTTTCAACAGCATCGACATTGATTCCATGTGATAATATTAGATCTAGAGTATGATTACGACAATGAGTAGGTCCTGACACGTGTTGTATAACTCCAATAGAGTTAAGAATGTCTTTAAATGCCAATCCCAATACATCTTTTTCATTATCTACATGTATATTAAAATCACCAACAATTAGGACTTTATCTGCAGCCAGTACTAACTCTGATAGAAAGTCAGCAAATTCTTTGATAAAGTCTGTATGGTGCCCTGGTGGCCTGTAAACAGTAGCCAGCACAAATCTTAAACGTGATTTATCATTTGCACTATATATTGTTACATTAAGCACCAACACTTCAAAATAATTATATTTGAAACTAGACTTCTTAGTAATTTTGAAAATATTACTATAAATTACAGCAACACCTCCCCCTTTGCCTTTCAGACGAGATTCATGTTTATACAAGTAATCTTGCGGGGTGCACTCATTTAAAATAATGTAATTGTTTGGTTTTAGCCAGGTTTCTGTCATACACAGCACATCTAGGTTGTAGTCTGTAATCATATCATTAACAATAAGTGCTTTTAAAGTAAGGGATCGAATATTCAGCAACCCAAGCTTTATCATTTGTTCATTTGTATTATTTCTGTTTTTTATTTGTTGAACATCAATTACATTTTTTGGTGAAAGAGCATCTATGTGATGGGATTTATCTGACCTCAATGACATGAGACAGCTGGCAGACGGTCGGTTTAGCCAGTTTGTCTGCTTCCTGACCTGAGCCGCAGATTGTCATGTTTGAGCTCTAAGACTATGTGCCATATTACTAGAGAGAAGAGCAGCACCATCCCAGGAGGGATGAATACCATCTCTTTTCAACAGGTCAGGTCTGCCCCAAAAACTTTTCCAGTTGTCTATGAATTCTATATTATTTTGCGGACACCACTTAGACAACCAGCCATTGAGTGATGACAGTCTGCTAACTTTCTCATCACTCCTGCGAACAGGAAGGGGGCCAGAGCAAATTACAGTGCCTGACATCGTACTTGCGAGTTCACACACCTCTTTAACATTAATTTTAGTGATCTCCGACTGGCGAAGTCGAACATCATTAGTGCCGACGTGAATAATAATCTTAGAGAATTTACGATTAGCATTAGCCAGCACTTTTAAATTTGCTTTGATGTCAGGCGCTCTGGCTCCCGGCAAACATGTGACTATAGTGGCTGGTGTCTCCATTTTCAGTTCCGTGTAATAGAATCGCCAATAACTAGGGCACATTCAACAGGATTCTCAGTGGGTGTTTCACTGAGTGGGGAGAATCTGTTTGATGTTGTAATCGGAACGGAAGAGCGGTGTTTTGTCCCGCAACTACAGCGCCTCACAGTCACCCAGTTGCCCTGCTGCACAGGCTCTACTTCAGCCGGAACCGAAAAATGTACAGTGTTCTCTAAGCTAATCACATCCAAAATAGTATCTAAAGCCCTTGCACTCTTACAATTAACCTCAATTAAAGTTTGGATGCGTGTATCTAGTTCTGAAATCTTCTCCGTCAGCCTGACTATCTCCCTGCATTTATCACATGTAAATCCTATGCAGACGGAGAAGGCTATACTATGCATGTTACATGAAGTGCAAGTGACAATAAGAGGAGAAGATGACATGACTCACCGTGTTTGTTGACTGATTCTACTTACCACAGCTTTGATGGATTTGTGAAAGGCGCGAGCGCGCGAGCTAAATAAATAAATAAAGAGCGCACGGATGGCACGCTAACAGGCTAGCGAATTAGTAACTTGTGCTAGCAACGATTAAGATTGAAACTAGCGATGTCGGGTTAATATGTGATGTTGAGTAAGTTGTATTTAGCAGTATAAACAACAGGGAAATGTAGTAAATAATGATTAAAAACAGAAAGATATACAAAGCTACAGAGACAAACCAGCAGCAAGGCAGCAAGGCAGACAGGAGCAATCGACAGCCAATGGAAGAGCGAGACCAAGGAAATCAGTCCAATGGAAGAGCGAGACGTCATAGGCGGGTGACGTCATAGACCAGGAAGATATAAAGCACACCTGAGCACACCTGAAAACAGACCGCGACAGCTTCTGATAAGCCTGAAGCAAGTCGATCAGGGCATGCAGGAAGTATTGCAGGAGAACGCAGCGTCTCGTTCCCTCTCAGGGAACCAGGGTTACATACGTAACCTGAGACGTTCCTTTCAAGGGAACTCGAGCTGCATTGAGACGCGGTGGGAACCCCATACCCACTACGCCATAAAGACAAATGCCCGTTCTGTGTGAAGTCTTTGTGCACACTAAGAAGCAAGCAACCAACCCCCAGGAGTGGAGAGGTCTAAGTCATAAAATCTGACAAATGTATGTGGTGAGGACCAGCCTGCCGCATTACAAATATCCTGAAGGGAAACACCCGATATTAAAGCCTTAGAGGCAGCCATACTCCTTGTAGAATGGGCCTGAAGCTGTCCGGCCGCTTCGTAAGCAAGTGAGATAGCCTCAACTACCCACTTGCTCATCATCTGTTTAGATGCAGGGCAACCTATCTTAGGTGACCCGAAGCAGACAAATAATTGTTCTGATATACGCCACTGAGCAGCTCTGTGGACATACGCATCCAAAGCCCGGACAGGGCATAACAGATTAAGTTTTTCCTGATCTGGGGTATTAAGGTGGAGGACAGAAGGCCTGCAGCACAAATGACCCACACATTTAGTAGGGACCTAGAAATACAACCCGACATGGGGTGAAGAAATACTATCACCATACCAGGTGCAAATCCAAGTACGTGCAGGCCTCAGCCTCATGTTCCACGGAGAAGACGAAATTAAGGATCTCTCCTCAGAGATAACCCAGCAAAGAAACATTCATCACAGAAATCAAATACTGTACCAACAGGGCAGAAACAAGATTCAGAAGGCGTTCTCTGCACCAGGCAGAGAACAGTTTTCATATCAATGCATATTTAGTCTTCTCATGGAGGGAGCTCTGGACTGGAGCATGGTCTCCACGACCTCGGTCGAGAGACCTGAATCTATGAGCTGGGCCCCCTCAGGGGCCGAGCCCACAGTATCTAAAACTCAAGAACTCCCAGGAGCAAAGATATCGGGAAATGCATACAGGTGTAGCGTCAACCACACCTAATACATCACATCCAGTCCAAGCGGAGCTGGATGCATGAGGGAGAACCACAAAGAGCAATGCATTGTACAAACGATGCGAAAGGTCGACTTGAGTTTGACCGAAGTTCCCCCTAAGAAGCTCCACCACCTCGGGGTGAAGTCTCCATTCCCCGGGCCTCAGCCCCTGCCTCAACAGGATATTTGCTCTGATATACGAGACCATCAGTGTGTTGTCCGGACCCTTCGCCGAGCGACCACTCATGATTGCCGCCGACTTGTAAGGGAAGCATCCGTCGATAGCATTATGCGTCGACAAGAAGCCCCCAACACTGGGCCTGGGCAAGGAACCAAGGTTCTTCCACATGACCGAGGCACGTAGGCATAGCCGTGTGACCTTGATCATGCAAAAACGTATTTCCCCTTGGAGAAAATCCCTTGGTCCTGAGCCACCACTGCAGGGGTCTCATGTACAGAAGGCCAAAAGTAACTACGTTGGACGCAACTGCCATGAGCCCCAACCAAAGACCTTTCGCCGAGCGGCCACTCATGACCGCCCCCATCCCGTGAGGGAAGCATCCGTCGATAGCGTGACGCATCGACAAGAAGCCCCCAGCACTGGGCCCTGGGCAAGGAACCAAGGTTTCTTCCACATGACCAAGGCACGTAGGCATTGCCCTTCGGAGAAAACCCCTTGGTCCTGAGCCACCACTGCAGGGGTCTCATGTACAGAAGGCCAAAAGTAACTACGTTGGACACAACTGCCATGAGTTGGTTTGGTTTATTGGCAACTGGATGGTTTATTTCTTAGTTTTTTTGAAAGTGGAGCGTCCAGAAGAACAGACATATTTTTATATTTATTTTTCTTTATTTTTAAATCAGAAAAACTTTATATATATATATATATATATATATATATACACTCACCTAAAGGATTATTAGGAACACCATACTAATACTGTGTTTGACCCCCTTTCGCCTTCAGAACTGCCTTAATTCTACATGGCATTGATTCAACAAGGTGCTGAAAGCATTCTTTAGAAATGTTGGCCCATATTGATAGGATAGCATCTTGCAGTTGATGGAGATTTGTGGGATGCACATCCAGGGCACGAAGCTCCCGTTCCACCACATCCCAAAGCTGCTCTATTGGGTTGAGATCTGGTGACTGTGGGGGCCATTTTAGTACAGTGAACTCATTGTCATGTTCAAGAAACCAATTTGAAATGATTCGAGCTTTGTGACATGGTGCATTATCCTGCTGGAAGTAGCCATCAGAGGATGGGTACATGGTGGCCATAAAGGGATGGACATGGTCAGAAACAATGCTCAGGTAGGCCGTGGCATTTAAACGATGCCCAATTGGCACTAAGGGGCCTAAAGTGTGCCAAGAAAACATCCTCCACACCATTACACCACCTCCACCAGCCTGAACAGTGGTAACAAGGCATGATGGATCCATGTTCTCATTCTGTTTACGCCAAATTCTGAGTCTACCATCTGAATGTCTCAACAGAAATCAAGACTCATCAGACCAGGCAACATTTTTCCAGTCTTCAACTGTCCAATTTTGGTGAACTCTTGCAAATTGTAGCCTCTTTTTCCTATTTGTAGTGGAGATGAGTGGTACCCGGTGGGGTGTTCTGCTGTTGTAGCCCATCCGCCTCAAGGTTGTGCGTGTTGTGGCTTCACAAATGCTTTGCTGCATACCTCGGTTGTAACAAGTGGTTATTTCAGTGAAAGTTGCTCTTCTATCAGCTTGAATCAGTCAGCCCATTCTCCTCTGACCTCCAGCATCAACAAGGCATTTTCCCACAAAAGGGAAAAAGTAGCGGGAAGTCTGAACTTCAAGGAGAGTAACGTTAGAGTAGATGAGTGTGATGTGCGATGATGGATCAGGAGGACGCCGACGGCCAAAAACACCGCATTAACCACCAACCAAAACCGAGGACATTATGTCGATATTTGATTAAATGGGAGACCACCTTCCACTACCTGACAAGCAGCCATGTAGGTCCAAATTTTGCCTACGGCAAAATTTGTCGTTGTAATTTCAGTGTTGGTCATGGAGGGAAAAATGACGTTTCGCAGCACGACAAATCACTGAAACCCAAGCGCGCGAGTGAGTCAGCTAGGCACACAACATCTTTATCATCATTCGTGGTGAACCGCGCCTCGTCTGAAGCTGACCAAATATTGAAAGCTGAGGTGAAAATGTCGATGCTAATTGCCAAAAAATAACGTTGCATTCAGTTTTTTGGACGACTTCAACCGTAGTGTGGCTACGTATCATAAATAAAGAACTTTAAACATATCCATTGGTCTGTCATTCTTTAATATATATTGTGTAGTTATAAACTCTTTAGACTGTTAATGATTAGTGCTTTTTTTTAAGTTTGTGGGTAAGAATCGTGTAAAAAAAATCCCTTATTTTGGGGATGTATTCCGGGAAATCTCCCTTATTTTCAATGTTCAATGTTGACAGCTATGGAGTCGCCTAGTAGACAGCGCTCTAGCCTGCGTGATCGTGTTTAACACTCCTTTCGGGAGGTTAACGGGTACCTGTTGATGGCCCATACATGTAGGGACCACAGCTCCGGGCGAGGATGCCAAATCGAGCCCTTTGCCTGGGAGAGGAGGTCTTTCCTCAACGGTATTGGCCATGGGGCAGTGCTGGCCAGCTGCATCAGAACTGGGAACCAGGCCTTGGTTTTCCAGAGCGGAGCCACAAGCAGCACTGAGCATCCGTTTTCCCTGATTCGGTCCAGCACCTGAGGCAGGAGCGAGATGGGGGGGAAAGCATAGAGCGGGCAGCGGGGCCAGACGTGGGCCAGCGCATCTCTGCTCTTGGAGAAAAACTTCGGACAATGAGCGTTTTCTTGGGACGCGAACAGGTCTACCTGCGCTCTGCCGAATGTCTCCCACAGCAGCGGGACCGTCTGAGGGTGCAGAGACCATTCCCCTGCTGGAATATAATTTCTGGAAAGTCTGTCTGGTCCCAAATTGAGGTGACCAGGCACGTGTGCTGCTCTCAGTGAGAGCAGATTGTGCTGAGCCCAGATCAGGAGGCGTTCCGTCTGCCTGTGAAGGTTTCGGGACCTGACGCCACCCTGGCGATTTATATAGGCCATCACTGACATGTTGTCCGAACGGACCAAGACGTGGTGACCCTTTATCTGGGGACAAAAACGCTTCAGCATGTCCACTGCCATCATTTCCAGACAGTTTATGTGCTCGAGCTTCTCTCGTTCTGACCACTGGCCAAATAACGGTCTGCCCTCGAGCAGTGCTCCACATCCTGAGGTGGAGGCGTCCGTGGACACCACCTTTACACTCGAGGGAGTTCCCACGTTTACACCCGACTGGTACCAGTCGGTTGCTTTCCACGGTTTCAAGGCTAGGACGCATTTCTGATCGACCTTGAGGCGAAAGAGACCAGAGGCCCACGCCCGAGGCGGTACTCGCGCTTTTAGCCATAACTGCAGCGGGTGCAATTCGAAGCAGACCCAGCTGGAGTACTGAGGATGCTGAGGCCATGAGACCCAGCATTTTCTGAAACCTTTTGAGCGGGACTATAGTGCCGCAGCGGAAGGATTTCGCGGCGCGCTGAATGTTCAGCCAGCGCTCCGGCGACAGGCGCGCTGTCATGGACAGCGAATCCAGCTCTGTTCCCAGAAAAAAATATTCTCTGACTGGGAGACAGCGAACTTTTCGCCCAATTGACTGAGACCTAGATTCTCGAGGTGTTCGAGTAATATGGTCCTGTGTTCTATGAGCTCTGAGTGTGAACGAGCTAGAATCAGCCAATCGTCCAAGTAGTTCAATACTCGCATGCCCCGAAGTTTCAGGGGTGCGAGATCCGCGTCCATGCACTTTGTAAATGTACAGGGTGCCAGGGACAGGCCGAATGGCAGGACTGTGTATTGATATGCCTGGCCCTCGAAAGCAAATCTCAAGAATCGCATGTGACGTGACGCTATTTGTATTTGAAAATACGCGTCTTTCAGATCTATTGACAGAAAACAGTCCCCTTGGCAAATCTGCTTGAGGATTTTCCTGGTCATGAGCATTTTGAACTGGCGTTTCACAAGCACTTTGTTCAGCTGGTGCAGATCTAGAATGGGTCTGAGACCCCCGTCTTTTTTCGGTACCAGAAAATATCTGCTGTATAGACGCCCTTCGCTCTGAGCTTGAGATAAAGGCTCTATGGCCCCTTTGCTCAATAGTTTCGCTATCTCGGCTCAAAGTAGATGAGCTACTTCGGTTTTTACCGTAGTTTCGACCAGTGCCGTGTAACGGCGGGGGCGTCGAGCGAACTGCAGCGCATAGCCTCTCTCTATAGTGTTCAGCACCCATTCTGATACCCCGGGAAGTTTTTCCCACGCATTTGTGTGAATAGCTAGGGGTAAAATGAGATCTGGGCTCTGGCCGCAACTGAGTGGCGGCCGCAGAGCCCCGGTGTGTTGTAAAGTGAACACTGTGCTTGCAGCATCTGAGGCGGGGAGCGTGCTGATCACAGCGGGCAGTCTGGCTGCACTCGATTTCTCTATGGCAATTTGCGACATGGAAATGAGCGGTTTTTGCATGTCTGTGAGTGAATGTGGCCGCGTGACAGCGGGCACATTTACTGCACTCAAAACACCATCTGCCTGAGCTGACTAAATGTGTGTTGGTTTCGTTTTTACAGAAACCGCGTGACATGTATACTGTAGTGTTTGTGGGCACTGGGTTGTGGGCACATTCTCTACGTTTAATGCACAATCGACGTGAGTCGATTTTGTTTGTGCGAGCCCTGTACTGTTGCGGGCTGTGCTTGTGTGTAGTAATGAACACTGATTCGTGGGCATTTTTATTACACTTATAAACCATCGGCTGTGGCCGGAATACCAGAAATTACACTCTTTCTGAGATTTTTCTGGGTCATCGTAAAAACGGCGTTTGTGTGTAGGCAAGCGGGTCGTGTTACCGGCTTGTTGGCTGCAAAATACACTGGAACAGTCACATTTTCTGGAACTGGACGAGCGAGAAGTTTCGGTGGGAGTCCGGCCGCAGCGGGACTTAAACACCGTCGTTTTCCTAGCAATGCTAGGACGGCTTTGAGGCCTTGGGCTTGACTTCAATCCTTGACCGGGGGCCGCGCGGAGGGGGGCGGCGGCTAGAAGAGCGAGAGCGTGGTCTCTGGTCCCAGGCCTGGCAGTGCTGTGAAGCGGCGGCGGGCGGAGGCTGCAGCTGTGAGCTTCCAGCAGATGGCTGTTCCGGGCGGCCTGCTGCGGAGCTAGAGCGCTTCGGGAGGAAGTGCTTTGTAGCCTGCAACGTTTTCTGGGCCTCAGCGAATCTGTCCGCGAGATCTTTGACGGCAGATCCGAATAGGCCTGTTGGGGAGACGGGAGCGTCAAGGAACACAGAGCGCTCCGAGTCCGGCATCTCCGATAACGAGACAAGTGTCTCTCAGCAACGGTGAGAGAGGCCATCGTCCGCCCCATGGCCTGTGCAGCAGATTTCGTGGCGTGGAGGGTGAGGTCTGTAGCGCTTCTCAGATCCGGCACGCTGATAGCTTCCGGCCCTTCCTCGTCCATTTTGCGGAGGAGGTCGGCTTGGAAGATTTGCAGGATGGCCATGGAGTGCAGTGCCGATACAGTTTGCCCGGCGGCGGCGTAAGCGCAACCGTGCATAGCGGAGGTGGCGCGGCAAGCTTTTGAAGGCAGCGCTGTCTTTGCTCGGCGTCCAGCTGAGTGCGGGCAAAGGTGGGCTGCTACAGCTGCTTCCACTGGGGGAAGAGAGATATATCCTCTGTCTTTAGCACCATCCACTTCGGAGAATGCTGGGGAGAAAGAGGTGCGCACTCTGGCGGAGAGCGGGGCGCTCCAGGACTTTGCGACTTCTTCGTGAAGTTCAGGAAGAAAAGGCGCAGGCCTGGATGGCGGTGGAGCATGGTCCTTTTTCAGGAACCATCCGTTCAGTCTGTTGTGCGCAGGCTGCGCGGGCGCCTCCCACTCGAGGCAGAGGCTCGCCACAGCCTGTGAGAGCAGACGCATGAGTTCAGTCTCGATGCTGGCCCGCTTTCCCGGCGACGCGCAGGCAGCGGAGGGGAGATCCACAGAGCTCGCCCAGTCCTCGCTGTCCGACGCCAGGATAGAGCAGCTGGCCTCCTCCGCAGATACAGCTGCCTCGTCGACCCCGATGGCGGAACCGGCGGCAGTTGTCCGTCGGGGATCGACTCAGGAGAAGCTGGCGAAGCTGGCGGGCGAACCGGCAAGCGGGCTGGAGAAGGCTCGGGAGCGCGCTGCGTGCGGCGCTTCTTGCGGCGCGGCACTACAGCTGGTTGAAGTGCAGGCTCGGCGAAGGATGCCAGGCGAGTCCTCAGAGTCGCCATGGGCAGAAGCTCGCAATGATGGCAGCCGCCATCGGCGAGCGCGAGAGCTGCATGGTCTTCACCCAGGCAGGAAACGCAGATTACATGGCGGTCTCCGTCGCCGAGTGGGGCTCGGCACGAGCCACAGGAAGGCATCTTTAGAAAGACGCTTAGCTCTTTTTGTGAGAGTGTGAGTTGCAGCGGGAGGATTTAGTTCACGGGAGGAAAAGCACACTGGATGGTCCACATCCTCGCTGTCCTGAAGCAAAACTGCTCCAGTAACTCGATGAATCCGCGCTCGCGTCAACTTCCAACTCAAGAGATCGAAACTCAGAGCAGCCGAAACTGGGGCTGTACAACACAGCTTTAACACTTTCAAACGCAGTCTGGCACTCCTGAGGAACAGTGAGGAAATACTAGGATTTACAACTTCTGCTATTTATGCTGGTGTGATTTATCTGGTATGAAATCTGGCATAGAAAGCCCTTTGAGCTTTCTCTTTGAGTTCATTCACAGCCAAAGTAAAGTTGCCAGTTGGAGTTATTTTCAGGCCGAGGTAAGTGTATGTTTTTGTGCTCTCAATGGTTCTGTGTGATAGTGTGAATGTGTGTTTTGGTCCCTGAGATCTGGAGCGTTTCTGGAACATCATGACTTTAGTTTTCTGGAGGTTGACGGTCAGGGCCCAGGACTGACAGTGATCCTCCAGCAGATCCAGGCTGTCCTGAAGCCCGTCTTTAGTGGGGGACAGGAGGACCAGGTCGTCTGCGTATAGAAGACACTTTATCTCTGTGTCATGTAGAGTGAGACCTTGAAAGGGAGCATGTTCTAACGTATCGGCTAATTGGTTGATGTAAATGTTAAACTGCAGCCCTGTCTCACTCCGCGCCCCTGGGGGAAAAACTCGGTTCTTTGGTTTCCAATTTTGACAGCGCATTGGCTGGCTGTGTACATCGATTTGATCAAATCATAGAATTTCCCCCCTATTCCACTGTCGATAAGTTTTAGGTATAGTCCTTCATGCCAGATTGAATCAAAGGCTTTCTTGAAATCGATGAAACAAGTAAAAATGTTTCCTTTGTTTTGGTGTACATATTTGTCAATTAGTGTTTGTAATGTAAAAATATGATCGGATGTGCGACATTTTGGAAGAAAGCCGATTTGGCATTTACTCAAGGCATTGTGCTTCATAAGGAAGTGTAAAAGTCTGGAGTTTAAGACGCTGCAGAGAACCTTCCCCAGGTTACTGTTCACACAGATGCCTCGGTAGTTGTTGGGGTCTAATTTGTCTCCGTTCTTGTGGATGGGGCTGATGAGGCCCTTGTTCCAGATCTCAGGGAAGAACCCTACACACAGAACATCATTGAACAGTTTTAGCATGGCCAGTTTGAAGCTTTGGTCTGTGTGTTTCAGCATCTCGTTCAGGATGCTGTCGACACCACAGGCTTTCTTGGGCTCAAGGACTCCTAATTTGTCTTCCAATTCTTTCATTGTTATGGGGAAATCTAAAGGGTTTTGATTTTGTTTAATTGATCTTTCCAAAATGTCTAGTTTATTAATTATTTCATTTTGTTTATAATTTTGAATTTCAATTGGGCTGTATAAATCTTGGAAGTGGTTTTTCCACTTCTCCCCGTCTTGGATTGCCAGAATTTCTTGATTTGGTTTGTATAACAATTTCCATTTATCCCAAAATTTGTGAGAGTTTATAGATTTTTCAATTTCTTCAAACTGGTTTTGCAAAAACTGTGCTTTTTTCCGCCGGAGTGTGGCTTTATATTGTTTTAATGCCTTACAATAAAGAAGGCGGAGGTCCGAATTATCTGGTTTTCTGTGTTTTTGGTTTGATAAATTTCTTAAGTTTTTTCTCAGAGCCTTACAGTCCAAATCAAACCATTTGTCTGTATCTAAATATTTTTTCTTTGGTTTAACAATTGACAAATTACTTTTTTGTGCTGTTTTGTAGAATATGTTGTTAAGATCTTGTACTTCCTGATTGATGCCGAATTGATTTTTAGGGTATTCCTGTATTTGGAATGAATGTATGAGGGATTGTAAATGCTACAGACTCTGAAATTGATGCAGCAACACCTGAAACATGCTCCAGGAAGAGCTGGTGGATGGTGGATACAAAAAATTAGCCAAACAATGTGTTTAAAGGGATAGTTCACCCAAAAATGAAAATTGTCATCATTTACTCAACCTCATATTTCAAGCCTGTATACCTTTCTATGTTATGCTAAACACAAAGAAGTTTGGAAGAATGTTTGTAACCAAGTAGATGTTGCTTCCCATTAATCTTTCTCCAATAATGGTAGTCAATGGTTGCTCTATTTGCTTGGTTACAAACATTCTTCAAAATATCTTCTTTTGTGTTCAGCAGAAGAAAAACTCATACAGGTTTGGAACATGAGGGTGAGTAAATTAAAGAATTTTCATTTTTGGGTGAATTATCCCTTTATATATAATTCAGTATTTTGTAATTGGTATTTTAGTTTGGTTAACAAATGTTAAACATTGAAAAAATATTAAGAGAAATTTTGGCTGTTCAAGATCAATAAAATGTTGTGCTAAATCAGAACATGCTGCTTTTTTTCTTATGTCCACAAATAATGTGTTCTTGTTTGTGATGTACACGTGATTAAAACGTTTTATTGACGGTCAGGTCTGACTGGACCAATTTTGGACCTTTTTAGAACCTTTGTCAAGATGTGTAAACCTCAAGACTTGATTGCCTTTCACGATGTTACACAATATGTGTGTGATTATTTTAAATGCAGGCTTATATATAGCCTACACTTAAATTATGCAGAAACACATTTAAACACACAAATGACGACGCATTTAGACGTCCAAGGACGCGCTGAAGAGACGTGGAATTCACGGCCAGAAAAGACGTGGAATTCACGGCCAGAAAAGACGTGGAATTCACGGCCAGAAAAGACGTTGAATTCACGGCCAGAAAAGACGTCGGTTCAACTTCCATTTTGTAACTATTTTTCAACCATGACGGGACGTGTCGCACGGACGTCTTTTCAACGGTCATTACACGTCCAAATGTTTGCTGGGTAGCGGTTAATAATAAATTATTTACGGTTCATTCCCCCTGCTTGTGCGGAAGCCTGCTATATTCATAAATGCATTTTTTTGAGCCTGCAATGTGGGAATGTCCAGTGGAAACTAAATGAACTGCGACACAATAAGAGGTTCTGAAGTGCTGTAATTGTTTGTGATCACTCTGCTTACAGAAGTTTGTGACAGACCCAAATCATCACTGCTGCGTTGATGCATTTTCCCAGCTGCCAAATATCTTAATGTACAGTAGTGATTTCATTTCTGGCACTATGCCATTCCTGCGCTGTGTCGGAGATGTTATTGTGTCTCTAATAAAATCGGTCACAAACATGATCCCTGCACGATCTAATCTATAGTGTCCTATTAACTCATTGTCATCTATTGTCTGCAATGCATTTCTTCTCCCTATTCGTCTTTCTGCCATTTTCTCCTCTGCTAAAAAAACTCTTAAGCCTCTTAAAAGTCCTCGTCCGTGCTCCTAACAATTTTGACCTCTTTTAAGGGTTAAGATGCTTTCTGAATTACTTTTTTCTTTACTAGAATTTTTTCTTTAATTTTAAGAGTAAATGCCCACATTTCTAAGAATTTTCTTAGAATTTTGTCACTAGGAGCTACTCTTTTCATTAAGATTCTTTATAAATACGGGCCCTGGTCTCTGTGTTCATCTGAAATACTGCAATAATTGAAAAAATATTTATTTATTTAAATTTATTTATTTATTTATTATTATTTTCAATGGCAAAAATGGACCATAAATATTGCATAAATATTAATAAGCAACATCAAATTCTCTCAAAATACAAAATTAAAAAGAAAAACTATTGAACAAAAATAAATTGCATTGGTTTTACTGGGATGGAGAAAGTTTCATTTTTAGGTGTTCGGTCACTTCTGACTCGGAAATGAAGAGCATGTTATAACTCTGTACAAATAAAGCCCAGCGCATCAGACGTTGATTAGCATTATACATACGGGAAAGTAAAGCAAGGGAGTTGTGATCCCTATAGACAATATGGGCAGGGTGGAAGAGCCTAAAGAAACTTCACAGAACTGCAAACAACAACGCCAACGTTTCCTTTTCAACTGTAGAGTAATTCCCTTGATGTTTCTTAAACTCACGGGAGGAAAAGCACACTGGATGGTCCACATCCTCGCTGTCCTGAAGCAAAACTGCTCCAGTAACTCGATGAATCCGCGCTCGCGTCAACTTCCAACTCAAGAGATCGAAACTCAGAGCAGCCGAAACTGGGGCTGTACAACACAGCTTTAACACTTTCACACGCAGTCTGGCACTCCTGAGGAACAGTGAGGAAATACTAGGATTTACAACTTCTGTTTTTTATGCTGGTGTGATTTATGTTTTCATTTATTAATATCTATCATAATGATCACTGAGATATACTGTGTTTCAGGCACCAGTGGAGTGGATCATATGTTCATCAGTTCTGGTGGAAATGTGCGTCTGTCCTGTAATAAAGCTCTTTCTGACTGCAAATCAACTTCATGGATCTACTATAACACATTCAGATATTCATGGACAGTTGAACTGATTACTGGAGGGATAAAGAATAAAGACACAGAGAGACATGAGAGACTGAGTCTGGAGTCTGACTGCTCTCTGAACATCAAGAACGTCACAGGAGAAGATTATGGATCTTACATCTGCCAACAATATGTGAATGGACAATATCACCAAACAGGAACTGATACACATGTTTATCTGCATGTTCTTCATGGTGAGTTTATAATAATGTGGTCAATTTGAAAAGTGCAAATTCTTCACTTGATGATGATTGAAGAGTCTGTGATTTGTGTCTTGTGTTCAGTTTCAGTGTCTCCATCATCATCATCATCATCATCATCATCATCATCATCATCATCATCATCATCTTCATCCTCACAGACTGAGATCAGTCCAGGCCGCTCTGTGACTCTCTCCTGTCAGTTTTATTCATATACTAGATACTCCTGTGATTATTTGGTCAGTTATGAGGGATTTGAGCTGTTGTGGGTGAATCAGACTGGTGTTGATCTGAAGACAGACTCCAGATATCAGATATTATCATCATCAGATCAATATCACTGTATCATCACTCTGACTACAACACTCCTGAATGAAGATAACAACAGAGAGTGGAGATGTCAGCTTACTCGCAGAGATCAACTCCAGACCTCAGTCACATACACTGTCAAGTATTCAGGTGAGAAAACAGTGTTAGAAGAGCCTCATAATGTCAGTAACACTGAGGTCTATCAGTATCACTGAACCAGAACAAACTGAGGAACAAAAGCTTCTTTGACTCTCACAGAAGAGAAACTCAAAGCATTGCTTCAAACTAATGAACTGCAGTGAAGTTACAGTCCAAAAAGTGATGCTGGAAATAATAAAGGAATTGAAACTTGACAGCAAAAATATTAACTTTTTATGTAATATGATGATCAAAGTTAAAATATGATGGTCATATTGTACAGTATTAATCATCTAAAGTAACATTGATCTTCACAGCTCAAGCTGATTCAACGACAGCAGTGAATCCAGTCCACATCACACACTCTCACGATCCCTCAACTATAAACACACACGTTTCTAAAGGTACATCATCACTGTCTTTCTCACATCAGTGCTTTTCACTGCATAATGCTTGAGTTATCAGTGTTAACTAATCACAATATGACTGGCAGATTCTATAGGATGATTGTCACATTGAGTTGTTGTTTTAGTTTCATTTCATGGACTTTAATGGTGTGTGTAATTAGCGTACTTATGCATATTCTATGTCATGTTCAGTATAAACAGTGAGAGTAGCATGTTCATTTAACACTCCGGTTCTTTCACTCGATTCTCCCAGAAATCCTCACATGAAGACGATATGTTGAGCTCATCCATGCAGCGCATTCACTGTAGAGACATGAACAACACCAAACAGACATAAAATACTGCTAGTCCAGGCACAAAATTATCAAAAAACATACATGTAAATGTAAACAAAACAAATATACAACAAAAGAGAGAAACACAAAATAAGCCATACACTCGTAATGTGCTCGGCAACAAGTTTAACATATAAAACTTCAGACATTCATCAAGTCTGGGTGTCTTATGACCCCAATATGAAATACACTGATTTAAATATTTTTTTAAAAATAATATTTTTGACCTTAAAGAAAAATAGTTATCTCTGCCAACATTTTTTTTCTGTCTGACTGAAAGTTTGTCCTGCCATTCACTTCAACAGCTCAGATGAAACTGAAGAGAAAATGGCCGCATCACTTATTTTTTACTCTAATACTCAATTCGCCTTCTTATACTACGCCCTAAAAGTATGTACTAAGAGTAGACAAGCTTTGAGACACACTATCACTTAATATCACTATAACTAATCATCGTCTTTAACGGTTTCTCTCTTTCGTTTAGTTATACGCATTCTGTCACACAAACTGACCCGTCAATCATCTTGTCAAAGATAAAATCCTCCACATTTCATTTAATTTCCTACCGTATCGGAGAGAAATGCAGAAGCTCGTTGATCTGCAGTCGCGGGTCTTTCATGCGGAGATTCTCCTCATATTAATGCGTTATTAATGATGCGTTTAAAAGTTAATGGCCAAACGGATCTTTAAAAAAAACACATTGTTATTGCAGATGAAATATAACACGGATAACATGAAATAAATATTTTTTTAGCAGGTTAAACTTTGATTAGTCACTCGAACCTTTATCTAAACATCTCACCGTCGGTCGGGCATATCCGCCATGTTTTGTAGTTTTTGTTTAACACTTTTTACTCGAGTTTGTAGTTCTGAACCGAATCCTCCTCCAAAGCGCAATGGGTTGTGGGAAATATCAGCCTTTATAGTGAGTACGGATCGAAAATACACCAGAAAAAGTAGACCGTCCGGCGACTTCTGGCACACTCTTCAACATACTACACTGTAAAAAATAAAACCGTAATTTTTACGGTAAAAAACCGGCAGCTGTGGTTGCCAGAACTTTACCGTCAAAAATACGGTAGCAACGTTATTGGTTTTACAAACCGTATTTTATTATCTGATATAATGTTAATTTACGGACCTATTGAAGTATTAATTTCTGTTTTGTAACATTGTAATGCACTGACAACCAACAATCTTCACAGCAGTGATGAGAGTCACATGATAACTCAAAGCTCTTCACAAGCACCTTTTTCACAAGAAAGTTAATACTACTATATAGAAGCTGCACAGTGTCATTCGCACAAACATTAAACACCATCATGGTAACACACATGAAATTTTAAAAATGCAATAAACATTAATTTAACAACATTAAATGTAACATAAAACCCTAATGTACATAACTGATTAGAAAAAACTAAGAAAACTATGAAGAAACATAGTTATTTCAACAAAAATACTTCAAATGTGAAGTGTCACGCAGGGAATTGTGGGAATGTCAATTTATGGTTTTTCACTGTAAATTATACAATGAGTTTTCTTTTTCACTTTCAAAAACTGTAAATTTAACGGTATTTTACAGTAAAATTACATTAAATGTACCATTAGATCTATCACAGTTATTTACCGTATATAGTAAGGAAACTTTCTGTTAACCAATTAACGGTTTTGCACTGTAGCATTTTACCGTCTTTTCACAGTCCTTTACCGTTAAAATCACGATCATTTTTTACAGTGTATGCTTTGGGACACTTATTTTAATCTCACACACTGTTTAGGAAGGATAGTATATATGTCTATATGTCTATACGAGTGTCCACTACTGGTGAACTCTTGAAATGTGTTTGAATGAAATGCTATAAGCCCTTGATCACTTGGAATCCAATATGGAGCTGATTATAAATTATTAATTTGTTTTACACACCATTATATAGACCTGTGTATACTTGGGCTGCTGGAGAAAATATATTAAAACAATATTAAGTCCAATATCATACTATATAGAGTTGTGTGGTGTGACATGCTTCATGCCGCAATGCATGCTGGGAGACATGAGTTTATACTATGGGTGGCTCCCAGCATGCATTGCGGCATGAAGCATGTCACCATTGTTGAGATTCATATGTTGATTCTTGATGTCTGTGTCAGAATGTCTGATCTGTGGCAAGAAAGTATTGTTGGTTAATATAATCTATTAAAAAAAAATAATCCCTTTTGGTCAGGGATAAGATTAGTGTATTATTCTACTTTATGATGCTGAAAACTATATCACCTGATCATCTTTGTTCCTGGCTTTCTTTGCAAAAAAAACAGTAAAACAGTTTCAGTAAACACTGTTACAAAGGCACAAACCCACATAAAAAGCCAACAGTCAAACTGCCCAACTAAACAAAATACTGATCACCATAATGGTGACCAAACATGTTCAATAATCCTCTGTTAATTCTCAATAAGAGCTTCTGTAAATGGATGACATAAATAAAGTCAGTCTGGTTAGTAATAAGTGAGGCTGGTAATGCTGTTTGTGGAGTTGTTTAATTCTCTGCTGAGATCTTCAGATTTCATCTGAAGCTGCATTATAATGATTTCTTAACCCTTGTGTTTCTCTGTTCTTCAGTGATTCTGCTTGTTAACAGCAGGTGTTCATCACTAATGCTCAATCATCACTTAATTAATCCCTTAATTATCTCATTAACTTCCCATAACTCTCATTAAGCCGGGTGCACATGTGCGATTTATAATAGTCCTTTTCGATTGTTGCTTGTCAGACTGTACGAACATGATCCTCGCTGTAAGTCATGTCACACTGTAAGATCTCAGTTGTCATTAATGTTAGACTGTACGACAGTCAAGACGTGTTAAAAACGTACGCATGCAAGAAAACTCATCTGGAGTTTTACATCATCGATGGATGATTTTGTTCGGTGACCGTGAGCTGCATTACACGCGGGATTGAAATGGTGGCTTCAAAGAAATCTCTGACGTTAATTTTGGTCACGGCTTGTCTTGAAAAACGAAGAGAGTTTGACGGTCGTCGTAGCAGAAGTCACTGCAGGACTGAGTCAAGTCTTCTGACACTGCCAGAATTTCATCTGAGGTAAAATCTGATCGCAACGGTCATGAATCGGCTGTCGGTGAACATGTCAAACTAACGATCAAAGACTTCAGATTTTAGCCAAGGATCAGAGGAGTCTTTAAGGATTTGCAAAATTTGTCTCAGACGGCCAAATCGTGGCCAAAATCGCACAGTGTCACCGGCTTAACTTTAACACTCTTTATAGTGGGACCATATGTGCTCTGAGCAGAGGTAAATGAAATCTGGGGATTTTGCTGTGTGGGTTCTCATGTTGGATTAGTTTGGTCAAATAAAGTTTAAGTTGCTAGGTTTGCTACGCCTCACCTCGTGTCCTCCTCATCCTGGATATTATTATGATGCATCTTAACTAACATTCATCCTTTTCAGCTCAAGCTGATACAACAACACCAGGCACAAACTCTCATCAATTACAAACACACAAGGGTCATAATCACAGTCTTTTGTCTTTCTGTTTAATTGTCCCCAATCTGGCCTGTCCGTCTCTGACTCTGTGCTCGATCTCTTCTTCCGTCATAGGGATTTCTGTCGCTGCAGTCGCTGTTTTCCTTCTTGCTCTTCTCTGGCTGATCTGCAGAAAAACAGCTGGTGAGTTTTCAGATTTACTCCTTTATAACAATTACAAACTGTTCAGATGAGCAAACAAACACATCATGTTCAGACTGTATCACAGAAACATGTGGATTATATGCAATTCTCAAACAGAAGTTTATTCCTGCTGAGAAATAATGTCAATCTCAACGAGTTATCAAGTCAACAATCATTTTTATTATTCATTTTAATGCTTCAACAAAATCTGATTGTTGAAAATCTTAATACTTAACATTGTGTTTTTCCATAAAAAATCATATTTCACGACACACTTGTTTTCAGATAATAAAAGAGGGACTGGCGACTCTGCGGTGAGTTCAGTAATGCAGTGATTTAGATTTGATTAAAGGGATAGTTCACCCAAAAATGTAAATTCTGTCAGTAATTACTCTCCCTCATGTTGTTCAACCCCGTAAGACCTTCGTTCATCTTCGGGACACAAATTAAGATATTTTTGATTAAATCTGAGAGCTGGATCACTCCTCCATAGGCTTCTAAGGGATTGACACTTATTCCCCGAAAAGTTATTAAAGACATCGTTAAAATAGTCCAAGTGACTACAGTGGCTCAATCTTAAGTTTATCAAGCGACGAGAATACTTTTTGTGCGCAAAAACAAACAAAAATAACGACTTTATTTCAACTATTCATTTCCTTCTCTGTGGGCCTCGAGTCAGTTAGCGTAGTGTGATAGCGTAGTGCTACGTCACACGCAGGCTCACTATTGGCCGACGCTGGTCATGTGTGTGATGATGCGTGTGACGTACAACAACAGAAGCGCTGCGCTGTTACACTAGTGAACTCACTCGAGCCCACAGAGAAGGAAATCAATAGTTGAAATAAAGTCGTTATTTTTGTTTGTTTTTGCGCACAAAAAGTATTCTCGTCGCTTGATAAACTTAAGATTGAGCCACTGTAGTCACTTGGACTATTTTAACGATGTCTTTAATAACTTTTCGGGGCTGGCAAGTTTCAATCCCTTAGAAGCCTATGGAGGAGTGATCCAGCTCTCAGATTTAATCACAAATATCTTAATTTGTGTTCTGAAGATGAACGAAGGTCTTACGGGGTTGAACAACATGAGGGAGAGTAATTACTGACAGAATTTACATTTTTGGGTGAACTAACCCTTTAACGTCTTTAAAGCTCAATAAAGTGTAATTCGTGCAGTTTAACTGTTTGTTGTCTGAAGGTCAAAGATGAGAATGAACATAAAGGGACGTATGAGACGATCAACATGTCCATTCCTCCTGATCCAAGAGCCAACGTGAGTCAATAAATCATCAAACATTACAGTCACTGTCTGTTCAATCATGTGATTTATAAGCTTTTGTGTTATTCTACATATTATAGTGAGAGATATGTCTGTTCTGTGTGTTAAACTTGACTCTCTGCATGTTTGCATTGATGTTTAGGAGCAGACAGATGATGTGACTTATTCTGAGGTCACTTCTTCCAGTACAAAGCCAGTAAAATCCCTCAATGTGAGTCGATACGAGTACATTCCCTTATTCTTCATCACTGTCCATCATCACTGACTCTCAGATAAATGAAGCTCATGCTCTAACAATAATAATAATAATAATAATAATCGCTGCTGTTCAAACATTGATGGACAGAATCTGTGCTGTTCTTTCAGGATCATAATGATACAGTGACTTACGCTGCCGTCAGAGGAAGAGAAGAACCGCAGGATGAACTTTACACCTCTGTGAACTATAACAAGACCTTCACAAATAAACATTAATGATGCAGATCATGAGCTCATCATATCAGGATATCTGGTGTTTGGAGGAAATGTATACTTGTGTGTGAGCGAGCAGATATTTGTTGGATGTCCTGTGAATATGAATGAGATTTATTGTGAATCATCATCTGGTCTGTCGGTCAGAGCACAGAATCTCATCTATATCATCACAGCTTCAGTAAAGATAGAGATTATCCGCTGGATTTCTGTCTGAAAACCTTCATCTTCATGCAGAAGCTCATGCTGAAATGATCTCTTGCTTTCAGCTTGTATATCGGCTGTTTCTTCTACAGAGAGACGTCCGTCTGAGAATCACATCAGTGTCGGCTCACATTATACTGGCATAAAATATTCAGAAGTTTGACTTTGCAGTGTGTATATGTTACGAAATTAAATATCAGTTATTTCTTTTTCTTTTTTTCATGTGACAATAAAGAGCATGAAATATCATGGGTTAAAAGAAAAGTTTTCGTTTCTTCCATTCCTGTAAAAACAGACATAACTAAACTTGCTCTTGTTAGCTGGAAAGTTTTAAAGTTAGAATTCATGTTTTAAATGAATACTTGTATGAAGCTAAAAGAGTAGTGAAACTCGAAAACTTGTAGATTTGAATTTGAGAACAAAATATTCATGTTTGTAAGCTGAAATTTACCCTCATAGTTCTGATGTGAAAGTCTGAATGTTTCGATTCACACGGACGATAAACGAGTCAGATGTTACAACTGTCAGACGTTGAGCGAAGGGTTCAGTGTGAAGAGCATCGACTGCCTCGTCCCTCATGAACACGAGTGATGTTGAAGCGATGGAGTCTGCTCATCTACAGCTTTAAGATGGCATGAGCTTCTGGAGTCGGGATTTCATCCTGGTTGTCAGGAATTAAGTCTCATTCAGTGACAGTTAGTGATAAGTGAACTTCTCCATCTGTTGATCCTACACTGAAAGCACTTGCTCTCCTCCTGCAGAATCTGTCGTTCCAGAGCATGTTCAGTGTATATGGACAAGCATCACCTTGGGTTGGAAAATATCAAAGACGGTTGATCTGGCTAATGACACATTACTCTGGTCATCCAATAGCACATATATTCTCAACTGAGAATGAAGTTGAAGCGGTGCAGTGACACTGTGAGGAGGTGTACTCTCCAGCTGAGGGGAAACTGGGCTGTGGAAAACTGCAAGAGAAACTATTCAGGCAACCATTCCTGCAGCCGTCAAGAGGAATTTCCCCAGTGCAACATGTATTATAGACTTCAGTGAGAGCCTTTTACAGAAACACAAAAACCTTGATTCCAGAGGAGAAACATACAGTCATTATTATTCACATAACACTGTGAAATACCTGTAGCTGTTGCCCCATGTGGACTAATGATGTTCATTTCTGCTGCATACATATGGAGGGCGATGCAGTGACACATTTATCACTATGGACTCAGGTATATCGGACCCAACCAGATGAACTGGATAAATATTGTGAAAGTTCTGATCTCATCTGACTTCTGACCTATAATGCTGCCTGAATCATAATCATACACTGTTCATTCATTAGCCAAAGGAGGACTGAGACTGAGTCTGGGGTCTCCCAAGGGTTTTTTCTCCATTCTGTCACTGATAGAGTTTCGGTTCCTTCACTGTCGCCTTTCTTCGCCTTTGTCGCCATTGGCTTTTGGCTTGCTTAGTTGGGGACATTTAATTTTGTATCTAACAATACTAGTACAACATTATCTTCCTGTTATCTCTGTAAAGCTGCTTTGAAACAATTTGTATTGTAAAAAGCACTATATAAATAAAGGCGACTTGACTTGACTTGGACTACTTAATGCCTGGAGATGAGGTCATGGGAGAGAGGCTTTACCATAAAATACTTGCTGTTTGAGAGAAAGGTGAAGTTGATAATGCCTTCTTTCACAAAAAAGCGTGGACAGCTAACAGAGGAACAGGTGACAAGTACTAGACGAATTGCACATGTGAGAATTCATGTTGAAAGAGCAATTCGGCGTTTGAAAGTTTACAAAATCCTGTCCCACGTTGTTCCATCACTTTGGCTCCTAAAATGGACAAGATTGTAAAAGTGTGTGTTCTTGTTAATCTGAGGGAGGATCTTATTCGACATTAGGGCGGCAGATATCGATTATTTTAGTTATCGAGGATTCTACCGATTATTCCATCGATTAATCTAGTAATCTGATAAGAAATAATATTGTTTTATTGTTATATCAGAAATAGCAACATTTTTATTCCCTACATTGCTTACAATATCGCTCAAAAACTAACATTTTAAGTGCCATATTACATTGTTTTTAAAGAAAACATCTTCTGAAATGCAATAACAACCACAAACTAAGGCATTCATAAACATTACCTTAATTTGAGCAACTTAAGTTTCAGAGCTACAAGTGTTCAGGACTGGCAGAGAGCCATGCTTCTTGCACACTTACAACAGTGCCTATGAGTAATGCTCATGCACTCTTCTTTTAGCTCTCGGCTCTACATTCATTTCCTTTTTCACAGTTAGTCGCATAGTTACCACGAAATTAGGGGTATATGTGCTCACATAGAAATGTGTCACTGCTTGTGGTTGCATGGACGGGAACCTTTTTTGCAGAACTTGCTGTAAGTCTGATTTTTCTACAGTTGTGCCACAAATCAGAGGCACTTTGCTCTCTGGTTTCTAATAGTAATTGAGCCGCTTGGGGATCACTAACTTCAGCGTATGAACACTTTCATGATGTACAGCTAAGCTTGTATTGTGTGTCTGATGTGGCTGAAGAATCCTGTCATCAACTGCACTGTAACTAGTGCTTGTTCTGCTGATGCTGAGGCATTATAACAGTTCCTGAATAAAGTGTTCTTCAGGACAAACAGTGGTTGGAGGGGGGCTCTGTCCACACTGTCTCTGAAGTCTGCGTGTGACACATGATGTGGTGTATTTAGGAGTGGTTGACCCTCAGTTAACACTGTATTGCTGTTCTGGCCTGAAGTTGATCTGACTCAGACGTTTCGGCTCCAGGTTTGATGTTCCTGCATTCCCCAGCGCTTCTCATCTGTACACGCAAGCCCTGTCTTTACACCAATCACTGCATTGTGCTCCTGCAATAATGGCATCAATACTGTCTTTGTCATTTATCCACATACTATTAACATTGCTATTATTAATAGCAATGTTAATAGTAAGTGGATACACTTGGTTAATAGTAAGTGGTTAATAGTTAAGTGGTTAATAGGTTAATAGTAAGTGGTGGTGATGGCGCAGTGGATAAGACACATGCCTTTGGTGTGAGAGACCCGGGTTCGAATCCACTGTGAGACACCAATGTGTCCCTGAGCAAGACACTTAACCCCTAGTTGCTCCAGAGGCGTGCGACCTCTGACATATATAGCAATTGTAAGTCGCTTTGGATAAAAGCGTCAGCTAAATTAATAAATGTAAATACATAACAAAGTATATTAGTAAGTATATTCAATTATAAGTGAGTATTATTATAAGTATAGTATAGTATATGAGGTCCCTTCATTGGCTGCCCATTAATTTCAGAATTGATTTTAAAATCCTTTTATTTGTTTATAAATCTCTACATAACCAAACCCCCAGCTCTCTATCTGAACCGCTGCAACCATATTCTCCTTCTAGAAGTCTGAGATCAAGCGATAAGATCCTGTTATTAGTCCCACATCCCAGACTCAAACGCAGAGGGATCCAGCATTTCTGTGGTCAACGGTTCAATCCTCGGTTGTGGAACAATTTGCCATTAGAACTTAGGAAAGCCCCTTCTGTGATCACTTTAAAGTCACTTCTAAAAACTCACTTGTTTTCCATGGCCTATAATTAAAGGCGGGGTAGGTAAGTCTGAGAAACTAGCATAAAACTGCTAGATTTTGAAAGTATCCAACAGAGAAACTCCCACCCCCTTCCTTCTGAGCTCATTCCAAAGCCACGCCCCAAAAACAATTGAACGCGCAATGCCAACCGCTCAGCTGGAGGACGCGTTTACCGGAGCGTAAGACTCCGGTAAACGGTAAGATAGCGGAGCGGAGAGGAGCGCAGTGCGATTGAGTGACATCATGTCAGAATCACAGGTAATAAAATACCTTTTTGACTGCACTTTCTCTGCCATAATTGAGAGACTTCGTGGCTTGCGGTTGGTACGCGCCTCTCCTCTTCCGCAATGAGCGAGTCCACCGAGTGTGGGCAGCTCCTGTTGCAGCAGTGTTGGTAGTCATAGCAACGAGTGACAGTCGCCCAGTCAATCAGAGCACTCGGTCCGAATGGAATAATGAGCTGTGTTTATAGACCCTTTGCAAACACGTGACCACGACCACGTGACGACGCCATGCTGGACAGCAAAATCACTGGACGCACAGACTAAACAGTAGTAGACGAGAGGGAAGTTTGATTAGTTTTAAATAGTTAAAAATAGATAACGATACCACTAAACGTCATTTCTTCTATTGAAGAAGTTGTAGTGCCGTTATCTGTCGAGGTAGGGCATCTGGTAGGTGCTCACAAAGAGAGGTATTTGGAGAAGTTGGAGATAGCAGGTTTGGATACCGACCCGTACCTTCTTCCTCCCTCAGTTTTCACGGACATCATTAAATCGCAGAGTCTGCCCGACTTCAGCCCACACGATTTGTACCACTATGTGGTAAACGGGGTATCCCCATACACTGGGGCTGATCTCAAAGCTTTTAAAAGTCTGGATGCTTACCAGTTCTTTGTAGCTGGCTGGGTTACAGGTACGTGATGCTACGCTAACGGCGGGGGGAGGTACCTCATAATGGCAAAGGTAAGACATCAATATGGTTTATTTTATATTAACATCTATTCTTTACTTAAGTAAAGATTTATATAACACGTAGCCTATGATTTTAGAGGACACGGTCGGCCGTGGCTTTTTAATGGATGCCTGGACGCATCCCAGCTCTGGGAAGTGCAGTCATTAATTATCGATCACACGTTAATCCATGTAGTAAATCACAGAGTGTCTGTGATTAGTAGCCACACATAATTGTAACATATAGCCATCTTCTTATGTGATTATATTCGCTGTAGCCTATGTTAAGATTCTACCAGTTAAACAGCATAGTGATTAAGATGTATTCACAAGGTGCATTTATGGTGTCACTGCAGCATTAAACAATAACATCACAATAACATTCATGTAAGAATAATGTATTTATGCCACTTTCTGTAACTGTAGGTGCATCATAGCCAGTCACTGTCTGAAACCCAACTACAGCCATGGGTATCCTTGAAGAAAGATGGGACAGTCTTGTGCGGCCACTGCACATGTAAAGCGGGCCTGAGAGCTGTGCTCCCACATAACAGCTCTGCTGTACGCAATAGACTCTGCTGTAAAACATCTGGAAGACAAAAGCTGCACTGATGGACCCAGACAGTCGGGACTTCCTCCTGTAAACAACCAAAGCCATTCAGGTTGTCCATCTGTGAAGAAAGTGGGTGTGTCTGCAGCAGCTATAGAACAATTCTACAAGGCTCTGGATAATGCAACTCCAAACCCTTCAGAGAAGAGAGGTATCCTACGCATATTGCCGCACTACTGTAAACCGTTTCAACCAAAGGTGGTGTCTCTGGGTCTACCACAGCCCCTGACTGAGAACCGGAAGCTGTCTGCCTCGGACCTTGACAAAAAATGTGATGTGGTATTCAATGATATGGAAGTCACACCAGAGCAGGTATAGTCATCCCTCTTAATCTCATATGACTAAAATGTGCTTGAAGGTGTCATTAATTTCATCTTCTATAATTTACAATGTTGTAGGCGGTAAAAGTTGAGGAAGAGACACGACAACAGGGAAAGTCAAGGCTATGTTTGACATGAGGGCTGGTAGGGTGACGGCATCTAGGTTCAAGTCGGCTGCAAGGACAGACCCTACAAATCCTTCTACATCCCTAATTAGGCAGATCTGTTACCCTGACCTATGCAGATTTTCAACAGTTGCAACCAGGCATGTGTGACATAATGAGTAGATATGTGCCAGTATTCTGCTGGTATGTACAGCATTATGTGAGAGAATTTTTTTAAATCAAGAATTGAACTGAACTCGTAAAAATTGTGTTAAACAATAATACAGACAGTAGCCTACCAGTCATTGTACCATGTAAATATTTAACATTTTCACTAAACTTAATAAAATTCTGTTTACTTACCAAATGTTTTGACAATCACAATTACACCTATTGTGATGCAAGATATTGTTTTTTTACATCCCCCCAATCCATCCGTTTCTCTTGCGCAATTAAAATATCGTGACAATACCGTATACCGTGATAAAAGCTCAATAAATTAATCGCAGCATGAAAATTTGATACCGGCACATGCCTAAGTGTAAGTGAGTAAAGAAATTAGATGTGCTTTGAACTGTTGTTTCAACTATGGAAATGTATGCAATACATGTGTTCTAATGTAGAGGGCTCCTGCTTTCTTAAAAACAAAAACATCAAAGAAACAAACACAAGACAAAGAAATGCATTTATCACTGGAATATTTATTACAGTCAGTATTACAAATTATCAACATTAAATTACAAACTTGATGACAGAGTGCATCCCTCAATTTCTTTGAGTACCCTTATCTATTTTTAATACCATGTGTATTTCATTTACACCTTTTTAAACTACTCTGTGATATCTGTGATAGAATATGATACAAGAGAATATTATGTGCTAATAAGATTAGGCTAATTTTGGTTACTGACATCTATAGTTCTTAGGGAAATGAGAGAACAAATCCAATGAAAAGGGCACTCAAAGAGCTACGATGACTAAACATTATTTTTATAGTTTTCAGATGGGGATGTGAACATGAACAAAAAGCCAGAGAGACGTATGAGGCTTACGCTGCACAACAGCATCAGGAGCAAAGTGTTCGTGATGCCGGTCTCCACATTGATACCTCCCGGCCCTACCGTGGAGCATCTCCAGATGCCTTGCTGTCCTGCTCCTGCTGTGGCGACGGGGTTTTGGAAATCAAGTGCCCACACTGTGCCAAAGACACCGGAGTCCTCAGTGCCACTGAAATAAACATTTCTGCATAGAGAACACAGATGGGACACATGCACTTAACAGGGATCATCAATACCACTACCAGGTGCAAGCCCAGTTGTTTGTGACGAGGCGGAAGTTTTGTGACTTCATTCTCACAATTTTGTTCATACAGATAATTTTGCCTGATGCCGACTTTTTTACAGAAGCAGTGCAGAATGTCGAGGCCTTCTATAGGGATCTCCCAGTCACGTGACCCCAAGCCGCGTGTCAGCCATTTTGGCGGAATACATCCGTCAGCTACTCAGTGGCAATGGATCTATTATTAGGGGCAAAGAGTATAGAATTTGTTCTTCTATAGTCTTTGTTAGGGGTGGGCCACCCCTAATAATAGATCCATTGCCGTGAGTAATATATATTATTAGTATATTATTATACTAATAATACAATTACATAAAAACGTTTTGACATTGGGCTACAGTGTGTTAGGTAAATGCATTTACCAGTGACTCTGAAGCTAACTGAGCAGTTCCACGGCTCTCTTCTCTACTCTTTACTACTACTTTAATACTGTTTCTAGCTAATGTTGGTAGGTTTTTTTTCACTGCTACAAAAAAAAAAAAACGTAGAAAAATGTAGTCAACCCATACACCGTTAGAACCGTGAAAAAAATGCATAATAGTTCTATCATAAAGGCCGACAGCTAAACGTTTGATTAACAAATGATTTTCTGTTTAAAGCAAAAAAAAAAAAAAAAAAAAAAAAAAGGCTATATATATGGGTGATTCTATGGGGGAACTTTTATGTCCCCAGGTTATACATTCATGTTAAACATATTATATTATAAAATAAATAGATAAATAGTTTAGTTATTTCAAATAATATTTATTGCACCACCAAACAATGTTATACACTAAAATCATTATGATTTCCATTTTTAAAAATGTTTTCATCACTAATATTTGGCTACTCAGGCCTTGTCCCCAACCCAGACTTTAAAACTTATCTGCTCTGAAAATGTGATCAAATGTTATCAGTTCATTAAATAATCATAATATATGTTTAAACAGTAACTTAAAAAGGCACTTGATGCATAATTCGGGTTCATATCTGTGCAATTTGTGAATATTTTTTAACAATTTAGTATTGTCCACAACAATACTGTCATTACCGTGACAATCTATGATTACAACAAGGATATTTTTTGAGGGAAAGACTTGTTTATGCCGTAACCATGGAAATGAAGACTAGCAGGGGAGCACATGTCAATCATGAAAGAACAGTGAAATTTGATGTCTGAGAAAGTAAGTAATTTAATCATGAATTCCTTCTGATCATTGAGTAGACTTATTCAGCGTCATTACCATAAATGCTGTAGCAGCAATATTTTGATATATATATTCACATAATTTATGTGTATATAAAGTTCTTTTTGTACTAGCTGTTGAGTAATGTTAGCAAAACCATGACCTAGCATCTTTTTTCCTGAAAAAAATAAAAAAATGTCATTACCGTAACATGTCATTACCAACACACAACTTGTTGTGATGGTAATGACAAGTGATGGTGGTTATGACATGTTCTGTGTCACTATCTATATCATGTTATGTGTTTATAAATCAAGTTAAAGAAGCATAATAGTGTGGTTTTACAATGAAAATTAAGTGAGATGCTTTACTTCCTAAAACTATTTTTTCTTATTTTTTTAACCAGAATGGCTCCCAAGAAATCAACTGAAAGGTCTAGAGATTATAGAAAAAATTGAAGGAAGATCCTGTAAAATATCAGCAGTACATTGACAGAGAAAAGGAAAGATACAAAAGAAGAAAATAAACAGGAAAGCTTAAAGTAATCTCACGACTTTCAAAACGGGAGCAAAGACAGAAACGCAAACAATGGAGAGTTAACCAAAACAATAAAAGAGCCAATGACAAAATTCGACAGGAAGTACAACACTACACTGCGAAATTTTTCGTTGTGAATTTACAATAAATAATTGGATAAATTGTGCATGAATTTCACAGTAAGAATTACAGCAATATACTGTGAAATATACTCACAGCAATTTACTGTAATTTTATATCTGTGATATTACAATTTATTGTTGTAAAAGCACAACTGTATACTGTAACTTCACAGCTTCAATGACAAAGCAATTACTGTGATATTACAGTATATTACTGGGGAATTACAATATTTTGCTGTACATCATTACAACAAGGCCCTGTACTTTTACAGTGTGTACTGTGAAAGTAATGTACAAGTTGACAATAATTTACTGTGAATTTCCAATGTATACTGTGGAAGTCATGCTAAAATTGTCCAGGAACTTACTGTAAAAGTAATGCATATGAAGCTTCCATTTACTGTGAATTTACAATCATTGTACAATTAACCCGCTCCCCCCAACAAACAACTCTGAGGTAAAGTCAATGTTAGCCCAATGGCATATTTATTAACAAATAAATATTTTTCAATGTACAGCAGATGCCAAGAACTTCAAGAGTTCTAGAAATTCAACTTTCTAGTCATAAAATCCATCTTAAAATGCAGAGAAATTGTGCAAACTTGCAATTCAACTATTCAGCTAGCTGTGTCACAATAACAGTAATGGACAGGATGGGAATGAGGCCTTCATGGCAAGATAAGAGAGCAAGGGAGAGAGCGATGAAGGAATGTCGTAAGGGGTCAGGCGCTCCTCTCAGTCTCAAACATTATAATGAGTCCACACGCAACAGCATTGTGTAAAAATATTGTAGTGCAAAGTTGTCTT
The DNA here is from genome assembly GCA_026230005.1 of Gila orcuttii. NCBI lineage: Eukaryota > Metazoa > Chordata > Actinopteri > Cypriniformes > Leuciscidae > Gila > Gila orcuttii. The sequence continues at coordinate 74,884,093 of JAPDVR010000001.1, read as the reverse complement.
GAAAAATTACAAAAAGAACAAGGCTACTCAAAACAGCCTGACAACTACCGCTGAAAAAATAGCCAAAAAAAAAAACTATGATGCCCACTCAGTCAATAAGTTTCCTCAAAAGGGTGCTCACATGAGGATTCATTGTTGTCCGCTTCTTGGTGTTTGAGCCTCTTTCAGGATTGATGCCCAGGAAGCACCTGTTAATAAGCAAAGATAGTTTCAGTTTTAAATAGACTTACAGTATGTATTGCAGACAGTATTTATCTGTCTGATACTGTTTTACTATTTTTGTCGTACTATTTTTTATTTGAGTCTGAGGGCGTTTTCACACCTGAAAGTCCGCACCAAGGTCCGAACCAAAGTTCACGTTTTGATACATTTTATACTTTCAGAAAGTTTTGGTTTGCTTTCACACTGCAATTATGCGAGCGCACTAAAGAACTTTACGTGACATACTTGCGTCCTGTCGTCATCATCTATGTGGGCTGCATCTTGACATTGATTGGTTTGTAAATGGACGTGCGTCTGACGTCAGCGTGTTGTCAATTCGGTGGGTAACTTTGACAACATGAATAGAATGAAGACGCATATCATTGCAACTATATTTGGAAAGTGTCTGCATTTTTGTGCGTTTTTTCCAGTTGACTTCGTATTATGTCATCAGACCATACTTCAATTAAAAATCTCGTCTCCTCTCCCCATGTGCTACCACGGCTCATTTTTCCTGCCAGCTTCTGTTTCGGCTATGCGGGAACCACCGGAACTTCCTGTAAATGGTCTGAAAGTCCGAACCATACAGAAATGCTTTCACACTAGAAACGAACCAAGCCTTTGTTCAGTTTGATCCGGACCGAGACTACTTCTTTTCGTCGGACCAAATTTCATCTGTTTAGTCCGGGGGAGGTTTCACACCTGTAATTTTGATTCGGACCAAACAAGGTAGGTGTGAAAGGGCCCTGATACTGTTTTGCTCCTTCTGTTTTAAGGCTGCTCTTAGCTTTGCTGCACTTGTTATATGCAGGTATTATTTATTTTTTGTAAAGCTCTTTAGTCAGCCAGTGGCCGTTGTAAAATATGCTATATCAATTAAATTAACTTGAAATATACCTAAACTGTGGCATAGTAAATCTAGTTTAAGTGTTTTTTAGTTAAGAATTAATTTAAAACTGTTCAACATGTAACATTTAAAGTTTAAAAGATTAAGTTTTCCAATAAGATTTCTGAAAGCATCATCAGCTCTTTTACAGGATGATGTGTGTGGCTCTTAAAAGAGCCTTTGCGTGAGCGCCTCTGGCCTCTACTTGGAGCTGGTGTACTTGGTGACGGCCTTGGTGCCCTCAGACACGGCGTGTTTGGCCAACTCTCCGGGCAGCAGCAGACGCACGGCGGTCTGGATCTCTCTCGACGTGATGGTGGAGCGCTTGTTGTAGTGAGCGAGACGAGACGCCTCACCGGCGATGCGCTCGAAGATGTCGTTGACGAAAGAGTTCATGATGCCCATCGCCTTGGAGGAGATGCCGGTGTCAGGGTGAACCTGCTTCAGCACTTTGTAGACGTAAATGGCGTAGCTCTCCTTCCTGGACTTTCTGCGCTTCTTCCCTCCCTTCGCGGCGCTCTTGGTGACGGCCTTCTTGGAGCCTTTCTTAGGCGCGGGCTTGGCTGGTTCAGGCATGATGAGGAATGATCTCAGAGCTGACGAGTCAGTGTGTGAACTAAGCAGCAACACTGAGGCTTTTATTCACTGCACTATGCTAATTTACAAGGAGATACGGGATAAATATGATTGCCTGTTTTCATTGGCCGAATCTATAAACTCGTGTTTCATTGGACAACTCAAAGCATCACGAGCGGTACGAGGGCCAATCACAGGTGGTTAAATGATAGCACCGCCCCCAGTGTTACCTTTGTTTCATTTCCCGCTCTTTTTATTTATAGATTTTAGTAATATTCTGATAAAATAAGCGTTCTTGACACATAGTGTGCACCATCGTTTAATTAAAACCCCTTATAAACACATTTCAAGGAGTTTTGGAGAAAAGAGATCAATAACGGTCAGACTCGTTTTAAAAGCAGCTTTTTCTCAGAAATTCCTTGATTCATGAAACAGCTGAACGGTTTAGTTTAAAGTTAAACTACAGTAATAGCAAATACAAGCCCATTTGAATAACAAAAATAAACATTTTCTGCATTTTCAATTCTGCTTAGATAAATATAATTTATAATCTAATTGGGTAGAGACTATTGTAAGATGCTGATATCTACACATATATATCATACTCAAGACATATCTTTAACTGTAAGCCCTCGTTAATAAAGCCTAATGACTTTACATTTAGCTGAAAAGCGACTTACAATTGCTATACATGTCAGAGGTCGCACGCCTCTGGAGCAACTAGGGCTTATCCATTGCGCCATCACACCACTTTATTAAAAACCTTTTATAAGTTGTGTCAAACATTGTTAAAATATGGACTCTTTAAATGAGAGGGTGTGTGGCCCTTAAAAGAGCCGTTGGATTCGTTAGTTTCTCCTGTTTCAGGCGTTTATCCCCCGAAGCCGTACAAGGTGCGTCCCTGTCGCTTCAGCGCGTACACGACATCCATGGCGGTGACGGTCTTTCTCTTGGCGTGCTCGGTGTAGGTGACGGCATCGCGGATCACGTTCTCCAGAAACACCTTCAACACACCGCGGGTCTCCTCGTAGATCAGCCCGGAGATGCGCTTGACGCCGCCGCGACGAGCCAGACGCCGAATGGCGGGTTTGGTGATCCCCTGGATGTTATCGCGCAGAACTTTACGGTGCCGTTTCGCGCCTCCTTTACCAAGCCCTTTCCCACCTTTGCCTCTTCCAGACATGCTTACAAGATTGCTGAGATGGTCAAATAATGACGAATAATGGATGAAAATGTTGAAGGGAGGCGTTTTATACTTGCTTACAGGACCTGACAGAAACCAGCACCACGTCACATGCGCGCACCCCTCCCCCAGAATATAGAGCGCGAAAAATGTAACCGCCACTCCGATCTGCAGGAGCCTTTCCCTTGTTTTATATTAAATATTTAATTAATCATTTTTTCAGATAATATAATATACAGTAGTACTGGTTAATGGTCAGTGCTGTTCTACAAGCTCAGCAAAGTAAACAAAGAGGGACACAAGACATAAAAATCACAATATTGTTTATAGTAAAATTGTTAATAGTGACATGTATTTATGCCCTCTCTCTCTCTCTCTCAATTCAATTCAGAAAGCTTTATTGGCATGACAAAAAAAAATACATTTTGTATTGCCAAAGCATCAAAACAACATAGACAATTATTTAGAACATTTAGTACACAAAAATAATAATACTGATATCATAAAACAATAATAATAAAATAAACAAAGATTAATAAATAAAATAAAAAGGATTTAGAAATCATCTATACAAAAAACAAACGATATTGAACATTATATACATGTGTGTAGGTCTTAGGCTGTGAGTGAGTGTGTGTAGGTCTTAGGCTGTGAGTGAGTGTGTGTAGGTCTTAGGCTGTGAGTGAGTGTGTGTGTAGGTCTTAGGCTGTGAGTGAGTGTGTGTGTAGGTCTTAGGCTGTGAGTGAGTGTGTGTAGGTCTTAGGCTGTGAGTGAGTGTGTGTGTAGGTCTTAGGCTGTGAGTGAGTGTGTGTGTAGGTCTTAGGCTGTGAGTGAGTGTGTGTGTGTAGGTCTTAGGCTGTGAGTGTGTGTGTGTGTAGGTCTTAGGCTGTGAGTGAGTGTGTGTAGGTCTTAGGCTGTGAGTGAGTGTGTGTGTAGGTCTTAGGCTGTGAGTGAGTGTGTGTAGGTCTTAGGCTGTGAGTGAGTGTGTGTGTAGGTCTTAGGCTGTGAGTGAGTGTGTGTAGGTCTTAGGCTGTGAGTGAGTGTGTGTGTAGGTCTTAGGCTGTGAGTGTGTGTGTAGGTCTTAGGCTGTGAGTGAGTGTGTGTAGGTCTTAGGCTGTGAGTGAGTGTGTGTGTAGGTCTTAGGCTGTGAGTGAGTGTGTGTGTGTAGGTCTTAGGCTGTGAGTGAGTGTGTGTAGGTCTTAGGCTGTGAGTGAGTGTGTGTAGGTCTTAGGCTGTGAGTGAGTGTGTGTGTAGGTCTTAGGCTGTGAGTGTGTGTGTGTGTAGGTCTTAGGCTGTGAGTGTGTGTGTGTGTAGGTCTTAGGCTGTGAGTGAGTGTGTGTGTAGGTCTTAGGCTGTGAGTGTGTGTGTGTGTGTAGGTCTTAGGCTGTGAGTGAGTGTGTGTAGGTCTTAGGCTGTGAGTGTGTGTGTGTGTGTGTAGGTCTTAGGCTGTGAGTGTGTGTGTGTGTGTGTAGGTCTTAGGCTGTGAGTGAGTGTGTGTGTAGGTCTTAGGCTGTGAGTGTGTGTGTGTGTGTGTAGGTCTTAGGCTGTGAGTGAGTGTGTGTAGGTCTTAGGCTGTGAGTGAGTGTGTGTGTAGGTCTTAGGCTGTGAGTGAGTGTGTGTGTAGGTCTTAGGCTGTGAGTGAGTGTGTGTGTGTAGGTCTTAGGCTGTGAGTGTGTGTGTGTGTGTGTGTAGGTCTTAGGCTGTGAGTGAGTGTGTGTAGGTCTTAGGCTGTGAGTGAGTGTGTGTGTAGGTCTTAGGCTGTGAGTGAGTGTGTGTAGGTCTTAGGCTGTGAGTGAGTGTGTGTAGGTCTTAGGCTGTGAGTGAGTGTGTGTAGGTCTTAGGCTGTGAGTGAGTGTGTGTAGGTCTTAGGCTGTGAGTGAGTGTGTGTGTAGGTCTTAGGCTGTGAGTGTGTGTGTAGGTCTTAGGCTGTGAGTGAGTGTGTGTAGGTCTTAGGCTGTGAGTGAGTGTGTGTAGGTCTTAGGCTGTGAGTGAGTGTGTGTGTAGGTCTTAGGCTGTGAGTGAGTGTGTGTAGGTCTTAGGCTGTGAGTGAGTGTGTGTAGGTCTTAGGCTGTGAGTGAGTGTGTGTTTATTGGGTGTTTGCTGGTTTCTGGTCGTCCCTCAGGATATGGCAGGATGCTACAAATTTTGCAGCTATACACAAATCCGGCGAAACACGGAAGTAAAGCAGAGCCGCCATTACTGCGGGCCTTGCTGCTGCGGAAGTAGCGTGTTGTTCTCGTAGGCGGCTGTAGCAGATGTTAGCTGTAGTGTACAAAATGTTATTTTTATTTAGTTTTTTTTGTACGTATGCTGTCCAGTGATGCCGGGAAGAGCGTGTTGTGTGGTTGGCTGTTTTAACAACAGCATAAAACTACAGGCCTGGAGTAAAACCGTTTGTAAAATTCACAAACCTTCGTTGCACATTGACTGCCCATGTTTACGGCCATACGGATTGCACAGAGTTCCTGGTCGAGCGGAGGACCAAGATGTGCGTCAAAAGTGGATGAAACACATAAACCGAGATGGCTTCACGACAAACAAGAATACTGTGGTAAGTTTCCCTATCAATTTGTTAATGCCACAGATTGCATGCAGTGGGTGTAACATACAGTGAAACAGCGCTAGCTAAGTTTGCTAGCAATATCTTGTTGCTGTGTAACTGGAACTTTCTCAAGCTCTTACGTTACTGCTTGGTAAACAGAAGTTCCTCTCTTTGCATCAGCTTAAATGTTAGTTCTCGTTGCTTGCTTTGGATAAAAAGATAAAGTACTATGTCAACTATAAATAGATAGATGTTCGTCCTTGCAGAAACATAATATGTGCCATATAGTACATCTGATACAACAGGAGACTTATCACAAAAGACTTGACAAAACAAATAAGATGGACATGACAGGATAAACAACAGTTTTGGCCCTCACCCCACAAAAAGAAGAACAATCATATACACCCCCTTTCACGCATCATAAATAGGATGGTAAAGTGCAATTGTGCATGTTTGATGTTAACTAAGAGAAAGTGCAGAGTGCTAGTGCTGTCTTGTTTACACTTATTTGAGAAGTACTTTTACCACCAATGCATCGCTCATTATGTATTCATCTTCGTTACCACTCTAAGGTGTGTGGGATACATTTTCCTGACGGACAACCTACAAGAGAAAACCCCTATCCTGTGTTGTTCATGGGTTATGAATGTCATGTAAGTAGTAGCCATTTTACTATATTAATATTTTGTATATATTTATACATATAATATGTATATATTATAAATATAATATATACATGTATATATTATATAAAAATATGTTGCACATATTACTTGGATAGCCATATTATTGCATCACATTTCGTTCATTTAAGTATGCTTGATTGTCATGTTTAACTAATGCACCTCTCTTCTTTTTTTCCCTTTAGGGAACACCAGCTAGACCTCCCCCCAAAAGAAGATGTGTTTTTCAGCCATTACACCAGAACTCAACCACTGAACCTGAAGCTATGGAAACAGATGTGGATGTGGGGAATTTGGAGAATATGCCTCTGCAGACATGTGATGTCGGAACCCAGTGGCCAGATCACATAGAGCACAACTACAGTTTCAACTGCGGTAACAAGCCGATGAAGGACTGTGGGACTCAAACAGATCCAACACCGTCAGTATCAGCACATAATTTAAATAACAAAGACTTTATATTTTATACAGGTTTATGTGCTGACAGTTTCTGGCAACTTTTGCAAATCTTGTCAACTTTTTTTCTCACAACCACTTAATACCAAATTAGCCCTCCATGAACAATTTTTGCTTGTTTTAATGAGACTCCGTGTGGGGCTATTGTTTACTGACTTGGGTAAACGATTTGGGATCAGTAGAAGCACAGCATTTGAAATATTTACATTTTGGAGACCAATACTTGCAAGATTCATGAGGGAAAAGGTGATTGCTTGGTTGCCCAGGGATACACTGAACAGAATCAGGCCCAAGACATTTCACAAAAACTATCCTAAAGCCACATGCATCATTGACTGTACAGAGGTCTTTGTACAAAGGCCAAAGAACTTAAGAAAAAGATCACAAACTTACAGCAATTACAAGCATCATAACACATACAAATTGCTATACTGTATAGCCCCCAATGGCTATGTCATGTTTGTATCAAAGCTTTTTGGTGGAAGGGCCAGTGATAATTTCATCACAAAGAACAGTGGTTTTGTTCATCACCTGATCCCTGGTGATGAGATTTTAGCAGATCGCGGATTCACCATCATGGATATATTCCCTCCAGGAGTGAGTCTAGCTCTTCCTGCATTCACACGTGGACGTAAGGAGCTGTCTGAACACGAGGTGACATCCACACGTCGCCTAGCTAATGTCAGAATTCACATTGAGCGAGCAATTCGAAGGCTGAAGGGTTTTAAGATTTTGTGTAATGTTATGTCTGGTAGGTTGCAAAGTGTTGATGAGATTGTAAGTATTTGTGCAGGGTTATGTAATTTGCAACCTCAGTTAATCCGTAACAGTACTGAATGAATAAGAAACACCTGAAGTGTGTGTGTGTGTGTGTGTGTGTCTCTCTCTCTCTCTCTGTCTGTGTGTGTGTCTGTCTGTGTGAGTGTGTCAAGGGCTAAGTTGTCATGGGAAAGTGTGAGTGTGATTATGGTTATTATTGTATAGATTATGTCCTTAGGTTAAAGAAGGTCACAGTATACCAAATATGAATTTGTATTTCAACAGAAAATCTAACAAAGCAACCAACAGTTTCAGACAGCAATTGCAAATAGTTAAAATGTACAGGTTTAAACTGTAAACAAACGTCAAACTCTTGATATGTGTATTAAGTTGCCATAACAATGCAATGCAGTTAAAATGTACAGTTGTAAACAGTGAACATATGTCGAACTCTTGATCTGTGTATTACCGCTAAGTTGTCATGGGAAAGCACATTGAAGTGTAATAGCTACTTGAGCCCACAAATTTTCATGACCCCGTGTGCAATTCTTGTTGCTACTGCTGGTAGCAGATGCTGAAAGTACACCCTCTTCAGGTGGCAGATTTTGTTCATTGTCCACTCTTCGTTGTAGGGTACATCTGTAATCACATGTTCATTTGGGGTCCACACCATAAATTTACAATTCTTTTTTTTTGCACAGTGCATTGCCACCTGGACCTGATAGTAGTACCCTAACCCAGATGCTGTTTCCCTCAGAACGTACTTTCCATCAATTAATCTAACATCGTATTTGTTCGAATCTATCATTTTTTGCAGACTGCCACCATGTGCTTCAAGCTTTTTTGGTGTGGGACACTTAATCTCAAGAATAGTATCTGTGTCAATAATTCCATCGAGACTGGCACCAAGCCAATATTCTTGATTATGCACAACCAGGCCTGTAGTCTCCACTACAAGCCCTGTTGTCTGCTCGAAACATTGTCTAGCCAAAGGCTCAGCTTGTTGGGCGTACCTAGTAGCCTCATTTCCAGAAAACCTTGTGTTAAGTTTTCTTTCTACCCAGTTTGTTGGGTCTGTCTTTTTTGGTACCTCAGATGCCTCACTACTGGTTATTCTAATTTTTCTCTGGTCCAGCCACAGCTGACTATTCTGGTCTCCGTTTCTAATCTCTGCCTGTCCTGTTCCCCACACTGTATGTAATTTTTAAATGTTGTGTTGCAAAGTGTGCATTTTTGTTCTGCACACATTGTGTGCTCTTTGGGTGGACCTGTTTCAGTGTGTGCAGTGTGTGGTTGAGCAGTCAACACATGATGCAAGATAGTTCCAGGAACCATAGATAAGCCAACCATGGCTGGTGCTGAAAAATGTGCAATAACATTTTCATCTGTCAGAAATGCAGTAGAAATTACACTCATGGACTTTCTGGGGCCACTGCGTTGCGTTTGCATATTTTTCACTGTCTCTGGCACTACATTGTCACAAGTCGAGCTGTTCCAGGCACATGCTGTGTCTGTGCAAGCCAAGCCTGTGAACCCTCTTGTTGTCGCATCTTTAATTTTGTACAGTAGCCCTGCTGTATGGCTACAACACTTCCCTCGGCCGGCCATGCAGTCACACACTACCTCGAGAACTTAGCAGTTTTCTCTCTGTATTGTTACTGACACATTATGGTACGAGTTCACTGCCTGTGAAAACCTCACGACACCTTTTAATGTGATGAGCTCATCTGCGGTGGTATGCAGTATCTGGCCAATCCATCCGGAGCTCATGTAATTCTGACCTTCAATCAATGCCCTGTAGTTTAGGTTCTGAAGCTCATCGCATGCCAGATGATTAATAAAATAATCTTGAATACCTGTAAGAACATGTATTTTATTGCTACAACTGGTCGTGGCTAATAGTTATTTGCAACTTGTGAATAGGGTTGCCAACTTCAGAGAAGAAAAATGTGGGACAATTGTTGTTCTTTACAGGAAAATAAGGGACACTCAAAATATTTGTACTGTATCACACAGTATATGTCATTTCAGGTTCGTATGCGTTTAAAATTTTCTTTTTTTAAACACAAAAGTTTAAACATTTGTTTTGCTTAACCTATTTAATTATAAATCGAATTTTAAGATCACACAAAAAAAGTCACATTACACAAACCATACTTCAAAATAATAGCATTTATCTGAAATAGAAAGCTTTTGTAACATTATACACTACATTTGAAAGAAATTAAAGAAAGTAATAGCCTACTTTTATTCAGAAAGGACACATTAAAGTAATCAAAAAAAAAAAGTGACCGCAGACATTTATAATGTTACAAAAGTTTTTTTTTTTTATTTCGGATAAATCTACTTTGAATCTTCTATTCATCAAAGAATCCTGACTTTTTAAAAAGAAAACATTAATAATAATCAGAAATGTTTCTTGGGCAGCAAATCACATCAGCATATTATTCCCTCGGGAATATTTCATGTTTTCTTGCGTAGCTGGATGTTGAGTTTGTATGGTCTGATGCACGTGAGTGTGGGCTGTGATGGATTATGACCGGTGTTGTGATCATTCTCAAGTGTCGTGTTGCTGGTGTAGTCAGTGGTTAGATCAGCCTAACAGTCTATTTAATCGGGACAAATAAATTAGGCCCAAAACACGCGACGTCCCGCCTAACCCGGGACAGTTGGCAACCCTACTTGTGAAGCTTGTGAACATATTAGCAACACAGCTAGTAATGACAGCATTCGGTTTTATTGTTGTCGTAAATTAATACACGTCTTAATTACATTACATTTGGCTGACGCATTTTTACATTAATACATTATGGTGTCAATAAATTACCTTTATCTGTAAGTTTTGGCCACTGCCTGACATCATCTACCCAATGTAAACCAGACATTTTATTTTATGAGCAGGATCCGCTTGCATTGAAATATCAGAGGACCGTCACACTTCGCAGGCCCGCAGTAATGGCGGCAGGCAAGATGGCGGCGCCCATAGAGTTCGCGGCGGATTTGTGTATATTTGAGCATTTGGCTTCTTCGCCAAGGATGAAACTGAGTTTTTGGGTTGGATTACAGGTGTTAAATTGGGGAAATATGTTATTAATTTTGGGGTAATAGTGGTCTCTGATATGTTTATATTTTGGGCATTCTGTGAGGAAGTGCAGCTCGGTCTCCGTCACTCCCAGGATGCAGTGCGAGCAGAGTCTGTCCTCACGGGAGAGCCAGGTCTGTCTGCGGCGGCCCGTCTCTACGGCCAGGCTGTGCTCGCTGAGTCTCTCTCTCTCACACACACACACACACACACACACACACACACACACACACACACACACACAGACTGTGCTCGCTGAGTCTGTACATCGTCAGTGTTTTCCTGAGTCTCACATCACTCACTGTGCTCAGGTAGTTCGCAACAGTGTACTCTCGATTTAGTGCCGAATAACGTTCCAGTTTGTGTTGGTTTTTAATGGTGTTTGTCCAATGGGTGATGTACTTGTCTTGTTCTGTGGTGATAATTTGTGCGGGCCGAATGTGTGTGAGTGTGTGTGTGTGCTGAGGTGAGCTGATCTCTGCAGGAGAGAGCTCAGTCAGTCTCAGCACCAGCTGACACAGGGGACTCCTCGTTACGCTCAGGTGTGTGTGTGTGTGTGTGTGTGTGTATGTGTGTGTGTGTGTGTGTGTGTGTGTGTGTCTCAGCACCAGCTGGCACAGGGGACTCCTCGTTACACTCAGGTGTGTGTGTGTGTGTGTGTGTGTGTGTGTGTCTCAGCACCAGCTGACACAGGGGACTCCTCGTTACACTCAGGTGTGTGTGTGTGTGTGTGTGTGTGTGTGTGTGTGTGTGTGTGTGTGTCTCAGCACCAGCTGACACAGGGGACTCCTCGTTACACTCAGCTCTTGGTGTTTTAGGGCTTTGTAATGGTATGTGTTGGGGTCGCTTGTTTTTAGGTGTTTCCAGAATTTGATGGCTCTTTTTTGGATGTTTAGAAGGAGAGGGTATTGGCCTAATTCTGCCCTGCATCCGTTGTTTGGTGTTTTTCTTTGGACTTTGAGTATTCGTTTACAGAAATCTAAATGTAGAGTTTCAATTGGATGTTTTTCCCAATTTAAAAAATCAAATTTGATAGAAGGACCCCACACTTCACTGCCATATAAAACAATTGGTTCAATTATTGATTTGAAAAGTTTGAGCCAAATTTGGATTGGGATGTCAATTTTGATTGATCTTTTTATGGCATAGAAAGCCCTTTGAGTTCATTCACAGCCAAAGTAAAGTTGCCAGTTGGAGTTATTTTCAGGCCGAGGTAAGTGTATGTTTTTGTGCTCTCAATGGTTCTGTGTGATAGTGTGAATGTGTGTGTCTCTCTCTCTCTCTGTGTGTGTGTGTGTTCGCGCGCCCTCGTGTATGCTGTGTGTCTCTGTCTGAAATGGAAACGTAAAAGTTTACTAAATCCCACATTACGGGGACAAAACATTCCCACAAAGATGGCAATATCTGAAATCCTTGTCCAGTTCAGATTCACTCTCAAATGTTCACGCATTTAATGGTTTTGTTAAAAAGATAATATGTGTTAACAAAGAAAAACTTTATATCATGTATTTCTTTGGGCTTAATGAAAATAGGGGCATTGGCATCATTTAGTTGTTAATCGCTGGCTGTCTGATCCAAATGCCATAAACTCCGATCAAATGAAACAGAAGTCATTATTTGTATGTTTTAGGAAACAGTATATTGCATATGCCTCTTCCCCCGCATTAATGCCCAGGTCTATCTTTTACTGAAATCAGAGCCCACACTGCATTGGACCCTGTCGCTTTATATTCAGCTTTAAAGAGGAAATTGACTCATTTGTAGTAAATGATGTGGCTCTTAAAAGAGCCGTTGGGGTTTGACGCGCGTGCACAGCAGCGGCGGGTTTAAGCGCGCTCTCCGCGGATGCGGCGCGCCAACTGGATGTCCTTGGGCATGATGGTGACTCTCTTGGCGTGGATGGCGCACAGGTTGGTGTCCTCAAACAGACCCACCAGATAAGCCTCGCTGGCCTCCTGCAGGGCCATGACCGCGGAGCTCTGGAAGCGCAGGTCCGTCTTGAAGTCCTGGGCGATTTCTCTCACCAGCCGCTGGAAAGGCAGTTTGCGGATCAGCAACTCGGTGGACTTCTGATAGCGGCGGATCTCCCGCAGAGCCACGGTCCCGGGCCGGTACCGATGGGGCTTCTTGACGCCGCCGGTGGCGGGCGCGCTCTTCCGCGCTGCTTTAGTCGCGAGCTGCTTCCTCGGGGCTTTGCCACCGGTGGATTTACGAGCGGTCTGCTTAGTTCTTGCCATCGCTGCAGTTTCTCCTCTCTCGGTCCTACTTGAGCTGGAAATGCCGCTGTCTGTTACACGCCTGCTTTTATAGCATTGGACCGTCACGAGCTCACAGTGTCACGATTGTGCAGAGGCTTGTGATTGGCTAGTGTGTGACGTGTGCTTATGACTGCTAGCCAATGACAAGCGTTTCTTCTTTTCAAACAAGCGGAGGGTTTCCCGCTCAAGACGCTTTGTTCTGTTTAGTATTTTGCTCATCAATATCAGTATATCAAACCCATAGGCTTTATTCTCAATCCTCACATTGCTTTATTTATTTGTTCTGAAATACTCGCCTTAATTCCCAGCGGTTGTGCAAATCTCGGATCAGAACAAAATCACATTACAGTCTGTATAAAAGCACTGCAGTCAAATAAGACAAACTTGCCATCCATCTGTAAAATACAGTATCGTTCAGTAGAGCAGATAAAGGGCAGAAGATCCACAGTAACATTGGCTAGTTTGTTACACTAGAAACCCACTAAAGCAGAGGTGTATTTTGCTTTTTATGTTGGATAATATAGTACGGTCACATACATTACCAGAGCTTGGTAGACAAGTATATTTATTATTGGAGGAAATGGGTTGGGGGGCAGCAACATTTCACACGGTCTCTGCTAAACATACTAGGGGATCATCATGCCTTTGCAACAAGCATGCACGCCTTGTGGCTATTGAAAATGATATTGTAGAATAAGCATTCATTTGAGTAGATTGATGGGTCACGTTTTTTCTCAAATTAATTAGAGTGTTGGTAAATGTTAAGAAGAGCGCTCTATCAGATAAGATGAGTGGCTCTTAAAAGAGCCGTTGTTCGTCAGTGAGGGACCGGAGCGGTTATTTGCCCTTGGCGGGCTTCTCGGTCTTCTTGGGCAGCAGCACGGCCTGGATGTTGGGCAACACGCCGCCCTGAGCGATGGTCACTCCGCCCAGAAGCTTGTTCAGCTCCTCGTCATTGCGCACCGCCAGCTGCAGGTGCCGGGGGATGATGCGGGTCTTCTTGTTGTCCCGAGCGGCGTTTCCAGCCAACTCCAGGATCTCCGCGGTCAGATACTCGAGCACAGCCGCCAGATACACAGGAGCTCCGGCACCGACGCGCTCGGCGTAGTTGCCTTTGCGGAGGAGCCTGTGGACACGGCCGACGGGGAACTGCAGCCCTGCCCTGGATGAGCGAGTCTTGGCCTTCGCTCGAGCTTTGCCGCCGGTTTTGCCTCTGCCGCTCATTTTAACAACCAGTTTATAAAACCTTCACAGTGGAAGTGAACAGAATGAAGATAAACGCCTCCACATACTGTGTTTAAACGAGAGCGCCAGTCGCTCATTGGCTTAGAGTCTGTTAAGATTTAAACCAATCACTGAACTTCCCTCCAAAGCCCAACGCCCTTTCTGGCGGGAATATTTATGCACAAGTATTTGTGACAGTTAAGACCGTGCAGTTAAATAATACTAAAAGGACTGATTGGTATTAAAGGTCATTTTACTAATCACCTTGTCAAACATATATTGGAAAAGTGCTGTTATATGAGCAGACATATCTGAATAGCTTTGGCTGGACAGCAGGCTCAACAAATAGGCATCAGTAATATCAATATTAGCCCCACAGTGGCTCTGCCAGTCTATCCACCTTGGTTCTTCTCAATGCCAACAGTTGATTTGCAAATACTTCAGCCAATAAATGAAAACCAGAAAAATTTTCCAAAAGAGACAATAATGCAGCAGTATTTAAAAACTAAATACTTTATATCTTTGCAAATTTATACAGATGCTTCTAAAGGCGTACAGACACTGACGTATATTCCTCACTTTAAATATAAATCTGCAAAAAGAACTGCTAACAATATATTAGTATATGTAACTGAGATGGCGGCTATTCAGAGAGCCTTAAGCCTGTTTTATGCTTCTGCGTCAAATCGACGGCGTACCCCCGCAGACCCCTCTGCGTCGCCGCGAACCCCTCTCCGACCCCTCCGCCGTAGCTCGACGTGCACCTCCAAAAAATTGTAACTACACGTCGAGGCGACGCAGACCGCAAGGGCTGTGACTGGTCAGATGCACCGCGATGCAACACAACCTGACGCAGAACCATAAAACGGCAACGACGCCGTAGGAGTGACGGCGTAGCTACGCCGTGGAGTTGACGCAGAAGCATAATGAGGCCTTTACAGTGGGTGGAAGAAATCGAACCTACAACAGTACTTACACACAACTTCCACAATTATATTGAATGGGAAATCTGAATCTAGGGAAGATATATTAATAGAAGTACTACGTTTGTATAGAATCTGCCAAATGAGAATTAGAGTCAAATTTCTATGCGTGCCAAAATTTACTTACAAATATAGACATACACATACCTTTGAGTAAATCAGAAATTAAAGGTTAAGTTAAAATAGCTGTCAGAGAGATGGGATAAAGGAAACAAAGGACAATTGTATAATATACATAAACAAGTTGGCCATGTAAGAACTGATTATGGTAATGGAAAGGATGATGCAGTTATATCTCGATTGAGAATTGGACACTCTACTCTTTATAAATCACTCCAGGACAACATCAATCCGGTCAGTGTAATCACTGTGGACTTCCAGTGTAAAGCATGTGCTGAATAACTGTAGGGCAAGTGAAAGACTCCAGGGAAAAGAGGAATTAAAATCTGCTGGCATTAATTCTCTGACATTACAGAATGTGCTAAACACTTCTTATAAAGGTTATAAAGCTCTTATAAGTTTCATGAAAATAACAAAGTTATATAATAGAATATAGCCTAGTTGGATTTTTTGTTTGTTTGTTGTATTATTATTATTTTCCCATGATATCATCACCTCACACTACACAGGAATATACGGATTACGCACCATAAACTGGTTTACAAGAGTATTTAATTGCTCTAGATAGTAACAATGGCGCCTGAGCCTCATTCTGGAGCACAGACTGGCAGTGCTGCAGGATCATACAGTGTGTGTGTGTGTGTGTGTGTGTGTGTGTGTGTGTGTGTGTGTGTGTGTGTGTGTGTGTGTGTATGTGTGTGTGTGCGTGCAGTCAGGCTCACACTGCAGCAGGAATGTTTAGATGGACTTAGCAAATTGTATTGGTGCCTTTAAGCAATTTATCTGAAGAACATTTAATAGGCAAAAAGGTTCTGTTTGGTTATACCATAGATATATACACTAGATGTCGCCTTGGGGTTCTGAGTATGCGTCAAAACCGCCGCCATCTTGGAACAGGGGTCTAGTCATAGGAAGTAGGTAACGCTGGACTCATGGATGATGCCGGACTTTTGTTCTGCGTGTGAATGTTCACACGAACCAAATCTAAAATCCAGACAGCAAGGGATTACATTTCACAAGAATGTGAAATTTTGTAAATTTTTTAAAATTTCTCTGGACTCAATGATAAATACATGTCTGACCGTTGGAACGAACCAAAACAAGAAAATTGCATTCATGACGATTTATGGTGAATTTATTTCCGTTAGACATTTTCCTACATGACTGATGCATTAAAGAGGAGGCGCTCCCCTGATCCATGATGGCGGCTCTATTAACGCATTCGTTCCAATGAACTGCCGTAGCCAAGGCGACATCTAGTGTTTATATCTATGTGGTTATACAAGCACATTGTATAGTTATTTACTCACTGAATAATGAAGCGCTGGAGTAGAATAGCCCGGCTCTCACAAGCGCCTTCTACTGCAAATTTGCTAGCACAGTAGACCTCATTGAATGGTAAACCTGAGTTTCAGACAGATTAAACGGCTATTTATTTATTTAACCCCATTGGCAAGTTCTAGGGTTTTATTTCTAGTTGCAAGCAACATATATATATATATATATATATATATATATATATATATTCTCTGAAAATGATTTTACACAGTTTCGCTTCTCAGGAGGATGTTGCCTTTGGCATGCTCAGCTGGGGTTTAAAATACACATTTTCAGTGATATTATCAACTTCACTGACACTGTCAGATGTGGACAAAATTTGAATTGAATTGAGCTGGATAATGACTCGTCTCCTGTAGAGCTGCTTTATATCTGAATTGAACTTGTTTCATATGAATTCTCCAACATTATCAACAGTGCCAGCTTCACAGTAATAAACTGGAAAACAACAATCTGCATTATACAAAGTGCTATATAAATAAACATGACAACTTGTCATTTTTCAGAAATGTAAAAAAAAGAGAAATTCTGATTAAAAAATCAATTTGGCAATGAATCTCTTTGCTTCACTGCATATTTTTGAAAAATCTCCCTTTCTCTTTCTCCATACTCACCCTGTAGTCCTCCATGCTGTCTTCCTCTTCATGTCCGGTATAAGGTCTGTGTGTGTGTGTGTGTGTGTGTGTGTGTGTGTGTGTGTGTGTGTGTGTGTGTGTGTGTGTGTGTGTGTCCACGTATAGTGTCCAGCGAGTGAGCTTCATCACACCTACACCTGCATTACAAACTAACACAGAGATATTAGGAGGGAATTAAAATAATTTATTTTACGTGGGGTTTATGTAATATAAACCATGTAAGCACAGTGAATATAAAGAATGCCTGTTCATGTGGACTTTTAACATTAATCTTTATACACACCTTGACTTTTCCCTTTGAAAGGGCATAATGTCTGACTTTCTCTTACAGTTCTGCCCTCTGTAACATTTCTTTTGGCATCAAGTATAGACTGATCCGTCACATCCATCTTTATGCAGTCCTCACACACTCTCCAAATGTCGTTGCTTCGTGTCCAGGTTCCGCATGCATAAACTAAACAACATCAATAATCACTCGTACTTGTTTTAATCAATGATTGTAACTTTAAAGCTCTCTTTCCACTAACGCTAACAGTAATCACATGTCAGAATAAACTATAAGTAAAATAAACCACATAAATGCATTGTTTTATGTTACATCAGTCACCTTTGTAGACTTTTGACGGATTTGCTGCGAGATGCACTGAGTCCAATCCCTGAAGAGCATCCAGTAACGAGAACAACTTCTGCTCCTTTTGTGCAATAAAACATCAGTCCGGGACACCAGAGATGAGAACTGCATTTGAAGTGCCTGATTCAAATGTTTTAGCTTTTTCTGCTATCACAAGGCCAGCTTAAACATTCTGGCTCAGCAGGTGCAACTTCAAATTGACACATACCGAACATGTCACCAGCTGTGGAAATTATTAAATAACATGAAGAATAAATAAAAACATTTTTGAGAATGTTAAATTTATAATGGGGGGATGGGGGTGGAATCAATAATTTATAGATCTTATACATGTTCAATCTTACGTTTAATGTTTTAACCCGTTCATGCATGAATTATGATAACCTCAGCCAGGATTTGTTTTGCATGAAAAACAAGATTTGAAATTTGAAAAAATTGTACACATATTTTATATGTCCACTTGAGCGGACAGCACACATTTATGGTTTAAACTGAGGAGATACTGTATTAGACATAATACAGTAATAACAGTGATGTGTATTTAACAAATCAAACAAAATTAAATAAAATCATGTGAAAACTATCAGATATATACAAAAAATATAAATGCGAAATATTGCAAATGCAATTTAACTTCATACAAGTTCATCAGAACATCAGGACGTGTTTCCATCAGAGATCTCTATAGCCATGTCAAAAAAAACTGTGGAAACCCAACTCAGATGCTCCTCCAGTGTGAATATGTCAACTTACCCTTATTAGCTGATAATTCGAGTTATGTGAAGATAATGTATCAAGATGGACACATTTCTAACATAGCTCTCCTCTGAGAAAACCACAATCAGGTGTTTTCAATCGCATTACGGGTAACACATTACAAGTAACATGCATTACGCAATCCGATTACTTTTTTAATGATCTGATTTTTAATAGATTTTAATGGTTTTTGGTAATAGCTAAATCAATATTTTTATTTATTCATTTATTTAAATTACATTTTCATAAAGGACACTTTTCTTGGTGATTTTGACAGCTGAAGATATATAAAAGAAATTATTTGTTTTTCTCTAATAAATGTGAAATTTGCTAGCATTTCTGAGTGAAAATGGTTTTACTTTTTTTTTTAACTGGAAACTGTTGATCATCACCTTTGTTGAGTGTTGGTGTGTGTGTGTGTGTGTGTTTGTCTGGCTGTTGCATGATGTCATACTTGTCTGTGAAAATACTCTCTAACCCCTCTTAAGATAGGAAAATGTCCTAATGTTTATTTTTGGCATATTCTACTCTGACTTTAGAGTAATATTTTCATTAACATGATTAACATGCTTTAATATGATTTGTCTTGCAGTCTGTAGTTTAGGGTGAGATTTTACCTTCATCTAACACCTCAAAAAAGACCCAATTTTTTTTAAACACAATATAGCATTTATTTTTTCATTTCTTCATTATATCTTCACAATTATTAAAACCAGGAACACAAAACACCCAGTTCAGTAAACTTGTCTGAAATCTGTTTAGGAACAGCTGCAATGTAGAATAAACAAACTGAGTAACGACAACAGAACAAAATAACTGAACTTGTATTAACAAATTAAAAAAGTGCATCATGTTTTATATTATCATTTCATATGGTTGCAAGTGTGTTTGTGAAGAGTGTAAAAGAGAGCACTTTACATGTTAACTACTATAACTGAAAAAAGAAACCATATGACTAGACCTTCTGAATGAGAAAACATTTCATAATTAATAAAAAAAAAAACTTGAACAATGTTCATTGTCCATAAAAGATAATCATGCTTGTATTATTTACATCTTAACAGTATATACAAATTGAGTACATAAAATACTGAGGTTTATAATTCATAAATATTAGACTATTAGAGCAGCAATGTCATTCAAAAAAATCCTTGCTCAAAGTTTAAGTGAGTTCTGACACATGGCATATATTAGTGATAACTTTAATCCACCTCTTCAATAGTGGGTCCCTGGGAAGCGGCCCCTGGCCCGCCGCGTGCCTGAGCTCCACAGCCTCCAGCCGGCGTCCCGTCCTGATAAAGCTTAGTGATGATTGGGTTGCAGACCTTCTCCAGCTCCTTCAGCTGATGTTCATACTCCTCCTTATCCGCCAGCTGGTTGCTCTCTAGCCAGCTGATGGCGTCGTTGCATTTCTCAATGACTTTTTTCTTGTCATCCTCACTGATCTTGCCTTTCAGGTTCTCCTCTTCCACACTGCTCTTCATGTTGAAGGCGTACGACTCCAGGGAGTTTTTGGCAGCAATCTTCTCTCTTTGCAGATCATCTTCAGCTTTGTACTTGTCTGCGTCCTGCACCATCCTCTCAATCTCCTCTTTGCTCAGTCTGCCCTTGTCATTGGTGATGGTGATCTTGTTCTCTTTTCCAGTGCTTTTGTCCACCGCCGACACGTTCAGGATTCCGTTGGCGTCAATATCAAAGGTCACTTCAATCTGCGGGACTCCACGTGGTGCAGGTGGAATTCCTGTGAGCTCAAATTTACCCAGCAGGTTGTTGTCTTTTGTCATGGCCCTCTCTCCCTCATACACCTGGATCAGGACCCCGGGCTGGTTGTCGGAGTAGGTGGTGAAGGTCTGGGTCTGTTTGGTGGGGATGGTGGTGTTGCGTTTGATGAGGGCCGTCATGACTCCACCTGCAGTCTCGAGGCCCAAAGATAGTGGCGCAACATCCAGCAGCAGCAGGTCCTGGACATTTCCAGATGTGTCACCCATGAGGATGGCGGCTTGCACCGCTGCACCATAAGCCACTGCCTCATCTGGGTTGATGCTCTTGTTCAAGTCCCTGCCGTTGAAGAAATCCTGCAGAATCTTCTGGATCTTTGGGATTCTTGTGGAACCACCAACCAACACAATATCATGTACCTGAGACTTGTCCATCTTGGCGTCTCTCAGGGCTTTCTCCACAGGCTCAAGTGTTCCCCTGAAGAGGTCTGAGCACATCTCTTCAAAGCGTGCTCTGGTGATGGACGTGTAGAAGTCGATGCCCTCGTACAGTGAGTCGATCTCAACGCTGGCCTGAGAGCTGGAGGAGAGGGTTCTCTTGGCTCGCTCGCACGCTGTCCGCAGCCTCCTCAGTGCTCTCTTGCTCTGACTGATGTCCTTCTTGTGCTTCCTCTTGAATTCTTCTACAAAGTGATTCACCATGCGGTTGTCAAAGTCCTCGCCACCCAGATGAGTGTCTCCGGCTGTGGCCTTCACCTCAAAGATGCCATCTTCAATGGTCAGGATGGACACGTCAAAGGTGCCTCCACCCAGGTCAAAGATCAGGACGTTGCGTTCTGCTCCTTTGCCTTTGTCAAGGCCGTAGGCGATGGCGGCAGCCGTGGGCTCGTTGATGATTCGGAGGACATTGAGCCCAGCGATCACTCCAGCGTCTTTAGTGGCTTGCCTCTGCGAGTCATTGAAATAGGCAGGAACTGTGACGACTGCATTTGTCACCTTCTGCCCCAGATAAGCTTCAGCAATCTCCTTCATCTTCATCAAGACCATAGAGGAAATTTCTTCGGGATTAAATGTCTTGTTTTCTCCTTTGTATTCGACTTGAACCTTTGGCTTTCCGCTATCACTGACGACTTGGAAGGACCAGTGCTTCATGTCAGACTGCACTACTGGGTCATCAAACTTCCTGCCAATCAGCCTCTTGGCATCAAACACGGTGTTGTTGGGGTTCATGGCCACCTGGTTTTTAGCTGCATCTCCAATGAGCCTCTCTGTGTCAGTGAAGGCAACATAGCTGGGTGTTGTTCTGTTCCCCTGGTCATTGGCGATGATCTCCACTTTTCCATGCTGAAACACCCCCACACAGGAGTAGGTGGTGCCCAGGTCAATGCCAATGGCTACTCCTTTTGCTGATGACATGTCTTGGTTACTAGTTAAAAACTAGGAAAACACAAAAAAGAACAATAAGAATTTTTTTCTGAATATATACAAATATACTCTTGTACAAAGAAAATAAGTATTGTGCTCTTACAGTATAATAGTAACAAACTGTTTTTCTTAATGCAAAAATAAAGTGTAACAGTGAATACAGTGAACAGTTGCATAAACTGCTCAGACTAATTACAAATTAGTCATCTAAATGTATCTTTTAAGTTACATAAAGTTACATAAAATGGTAGATCAGTCTAATTTGAATTCAAAATTCACTTAAATCTTGGTAAACCTCTGGTTGGTCAGACTAGTTCTTAAGACACAGTCAGTCTTAAAGGTGGCTATAAGTTTATGCAACTGGCCCCCTGCTTGTTTATTCAGGAGAATATATACTCTCTGCATGTAATAAAATAGTAACATACAAAGCAAATATTGAAACATATTAAGAAGTAGATGCATGAGTGGTACTAGGCTACACAATGCATTTAACCTAGACCCTAAAGTATAATAAATGTAGACTTACCGTAGAGCGATTCTTCAATAAAATTAATTTACACCTCGTCACAGAAAAAGTCAATACAGACTGGGGTTCCCTTTCAAGGGAACTCGAGCTGCGTTGAGACGCGGTGGGAACGCTCTGCGTGATTGCGTCGTGAAGCACGTGTATAATCAGTCCAATGGAAGAGCTAGACGTCATAGGCGGGTGACGTCATAGACCAGGAAGCTATAAAGCACCCCTGAAAACAGACCGCGACAGCTTCTGCGCCTTCAGCAAGCGATCTGTGTATTCTGTCCTTGTCATATTTATTGTTGTCTGTCAAGTTGCAATATATATATATTATGGCAAAAGAGAGCAAGCAGCTTTGTGTTGTTCCCTGCCCACGTTATATCACGGGTGGGGACACACACATCAGCTTTTTGTTACTAATGGGGAGTGGAGCATGCCACAGTCAGTTCTCGAGGGGGCTGACTGTGAGCATTGCGAGAAGCTGTCCGTGAGGACGCTCCGCTCCCGCCGGGCGTTCTTCGAGGAGGACGTTTCGGTTCGCGCTCCCCGTGCGGGTCCCGCTGTTGCCGATGCACGGCGGCGACTCGCATTTTGGGGTTCGCAAACGGATCTGACAGCGAGAGTTGGGACGGGCCCCGCCCTATCTCAGCTTTCACCTGCCAGATCCAGTGCTGGCGATTTCCAGTTCCGAGGAATTGGTATCGTTAGTGTTTTGTTTAGAAAAAGAGAACAAATAAAGATATAAAAAGCAAAAAAAAAAAAAAAAAGAAACAGATGTTTGAGTTTCAATAAATGAATAAATAAGTCAGCTCATAACTCTGTTGAATAAAGAGGAGCTTTAAAAGGAGGTTTATCTAGTGCTGTTGCTAGTTAAATATTTTCTGGCCAGCTGAACATTATGAGAGTAAAAAGAGTTTATTAGATGAAATATATCTAAAAACAGAAAAACTCTGTATCTCAGCCTCCTCGTCGGGGACTGCCGTTTTTTCCCTATCTACACACCACACTGAGGTGTCGAGATCGTGGAATAAGCCGGTTTCTATTTTATGTATTTAATGCCCAAACGTCTAACTATAGTAAGGCTATGGATATTAAGTATCATGGTATGACAGTGCCTCGGGTTAAAGAGACGCTTACTAGCTTTCTCTCTCCCGAGTCGGCGTCATTATTTTTAACCCCGACGTTACCCAGCGCTAAGTGGGTAAATTATAAAGACATGGATGAATGTGAGGTTGTCAGCACTGACGCTATTCGAGAATTGCGTCGTGCAAAAACAAAGAAAGAGATAAACTATACTGGGAGGGACGGTTTCGAGAAATCGTTTCTCCTCTGCGTCCTCTGGGGGCGACTCTCTGAGGAGGGTCGCAGCACGGCCAGTTCGGTTGTTTTCCTGCTGGTGGCCACGGAGTGATATATTTATATATATATATATATATATATATATATATACATACGTTTTTCTGATTTAAAAATAAAGAAAAAACTAAGAAATAAACCATTCAGCGGCGTTCCAGAGGTTTCTTCCTCACCAATCTAATGTTCCTGAGACTGCTGGGCGGAGCAGTCTCGGTCTACTAAGCTCCTCGCAGCACAGAGTGAAATGAAAAAGCAAACGAGCATCGCCATTTGGGCTCCTCCACAATCGGGGGACTTGGGTGGCGGTAGCAGTCTAGCCAGTTAGAGATATGCAAGATCTGAGGACGTTTTTATCTCTAAAAAAGCTTGGACAAATAGGAAGCCCTGACGCCGAGGCTATCAGGCTTCTAAAGGGTGGTCCCCTCCGGGGGTAGGGATGGTTTTGAGAAATCGTTTCTCCTCGGCGCCCTCTGGGGTGCGACTCTCTGAGGAGGGTCGCAGCGCTGCCAGTTCGGTTGTTCCCTGCCGGTTCGCCGTTCAGGGCACCGAGGTGTCAGCGTCCCCATACGATCCTCCGAGGAGGGTCGTAGAACGGTCAGTTCGGTTGTTCCCTGCCGGTTCGCCGCTTCAGGGCACCGTAGTGACTGTTCAACCAAATCCAGAGGCCAGTCTTGAGAGACTGGTTCCCCTAGTAGAATTTCTGGCAGCGTGGAAACTACTGCCACATATTTCTCGGTGGGTCCTGCACACTATAGAAAAGGGGCTCAGAATTCAGTCCGCGCAGATTTCTAGGGGTCCTCCCCACTGTGGTGGACCCCGAGCAGGCTTTGGTTATGGAGCAGGAAGTACTGACACTTCTGCAAAAGGAGCTGTAGAAGGGGTTCCTCCTCCCGGCAGACAGTCAGGGTTTTACTGCCATTACTTCATTGTTCCGAAAGAGGATGAGGGGTTGCGTCCTACTCTAGACCTGCGTCAATTAAACAGCAGGTCTCAGAATCTTAAGTTCAAAGTATGCTTACGCTAAATATGATTGTGTCACAGACTCAGTCCGAGGACTGGTTTGTCACAATAGACTTAAAGGACGCTTACTTATCTATCCATCCTCATCACAGGAGGTTCCTGAGGTTTGCTTTCAGGGGCGAAGCATACCAGTATCGGGTTCTTCCATTCGGCCTAGGTTATCACCCCGCACCTTTTACAATATGCGTGGATGCAGCTCTGGCTCCTCTGAGATTCCAGGGCATTCGCGTATTAAATTATATCGACGATTGGTTGATTTTAGCTCAGTCCGAGCTTTTGGCAGTTCAACATCGAGATGTCGTTCTGTCCCACATAAGGAGGTTGGGGTTGCGGCTCAACACCAAAAGAGTGTACTCCTCCCAGCTCAGAGGACCACTTTTCTAGGTGTATTATGGGATTCGACAACAATGCAAGCACGTCTGTCTCCTGCACGTATTTCTGCGATTCTCACAGCCGTAAAGAATGTAAAACTAGGTCAGTCACTCACTGCAAACAGTCTCTGAGACTGTTGGGGCTCATGGTAGTTGCGTCCAACGTAGTTACTTTTGGCCTTCTGTACATGAGACCCCTGCAGTGGTGGCTCGGGACCAAGGGGTTTTCTCCGAGGGGAAATCCGTTTTCGCATGGTCAAGGTCACGCGGCTATGCCTTCGTGCCTCGGTCATGTGGAAGAAACCTTGGTTCCTCGCCCAGGGCCCAGTCTGGGGGCTTCTTGTCGACACGTCACGCTATCGACGGATGCTTCCCTCACAGGTTGGGGGGCGGTCATGAGTGGCCGTTCGGTGAAAGGCCTTTGGTTGGGGCTCATGGCAGTTGCGTCCAACGTAGTTACCTTTGGCCTTCTGTACATGAGACCCCTGCATTGGTGGCTCAGGACCAAGGGGTTTTCTCCGAGGGGAAATCCGTTTTCGCATGATCAAGGTCACGCGGCTATGCCTTCGTGCCTCGGTCATGTGGAAGAACCTTGGTTCCTCGCTCAAGCCCAGTGTTGGGGGCTTCTTGTCGACGCATAATGCTATCGACGGATGCTTCCCTCACAAGTCGGGGGCAATCATGAGTGGTTGCTCGGTGAAGGGTCCGGACAACACACTGATGGTCTCGTATATCAGAGCAGATATCCTGTTGAGGCAGGGGCTGTGGCCCGGGGAATGGAAACTTCACCCCGAGGTGGTGGAGCTTCTTAGGGAGAACTTAGGTCAAACTCAAGTCGACCTTTCGTATCGCTTGTACAATGCATTGCCCTTTGTGGTTCTCCCTCATGCATCCAGCTCCGCTTGGACTGGATGTGATGTATTAGGTGTGGTTCACGCTACAACTGTACGCATTTCCCGATATCTTTGCTCCTGGGAGCTCTGGATACTGTGGGCTCGGCCTCTGAGGGGGCCCAGCTCATAGACTCAGGTCTCTCGACCGAGGTCGTGGAGACCATACTCCAGTCTAGTGCTCCCTCCACGAGAAGACTAAATATGCATTGATATGGAAACCGTTCTCTGACTGGTGCAGAGAACGCCTTCTGAATCTTGTTTCTGCCCTGTTGGTACAGTACTTGATTTCTGTAATGAATGTTTCTTTGCTGGGTTATCTCTGAGGAGAGATCCTTAATTTCGTCTTCTCCGTGGTACATGAGGCTGAGGCCTGCATGTACTTGGATTTGCACCTGGTATGGTGATAGTATTTCTTCACCCCAGGTCAGGTTGTATCTCTAGGTCCCTACTGAATGTGCGGGTCATTTGTGCTGCAGGCCTTCTGTCCTCCACCATTAATACCCCAGATCAGGAAAAACTTAATCTGTTATGCCCTGTCCGGGCTTTGGATGCGTATGTCCACAGAGCTGCTCAGTGGCTTATATCAGAACAATTATTTGTCTGCTTCGGGTCACCTAAGATAGGTTGCCCTGCATCTAAACAGATGATGAGCAAGTGGGTAGTTGAGGCTATCTCACTTGCTTATGAAGCGGCCGGACAGCCTTCACCCTATGGCTGTTCAGGCCCATTCTACAGAAGTATGGCTGCCTCTAGGCTTTAATTTCGGGAGTTTCCCTTCAGGATATTTGTAATGCGGCAGGCTGGTCCTCACCACATACATTTGTCAGATTTTATGACTTAGACCTCTCCACTCCTGGGGCTAGGTTGCTTGCTTCTTAGTGTGCGCAAGACTTCACACAGAACGGGCATTTGTCTTTATGGCGTAGTGGGTATGGGGTTCCCACCGCGTCTCAACGCAGCTCGAGTTCCCTTGAAAGGGAACGTCTCAGGTTACGTATGTAACCCTGGTTCCCTGAGAGGGAACGAGACGCTGCGTTCTCCTGCCATACTTCCTGCATGCCCTGATCGACTTGCTTCAGGCTTATCAGAAGCTGTCGCGGTCTGTTTTCAGGGGTGCTTTATAGCTTCCTGGTCTATGACGTCACCCGCCTATGACGTCTAGCTCTTCCATTGGACTGATTATACACGTGCTTCACGACGCAATCACGCAGAGCGTTCCCACCGCGTCTCAACGCAGCGTCTCGTTCCCTCTCAGGGAACCAGGGTTACATACGTAACCTGAGACGTTTTTATCGCTTGCTTCACAGATCGCTCTTCTTCTGGTGAGTTTCTTATTATCTGTCACCCATCCGCTCTTTAAATACACCAGAGCGCGCACTCGATACATTTCTGGAAAAGTCCAGTGAATCAGACCAATCAAAACACAGAAAGCGGCCGCGTCACGTCAGCGCTCAACTGAGAGGAAGTTTCTGGATGCTTCCGGAATTGTGCTGTGAAATTACGCCAAACAGAGAAGAGAAGTCAAATTGGTTGCAATGAACTATAAAAATATGTATTTAGCTATCATAGTTGAGTGCTTGATAATTACGTGAAATATGAAAAAGGTGGGGTTTTAAACTTTCTAGTCTGGTCGCTTTATCATAGAGGAAAAGATAAAAAAATAAAATGGCATTAGGCCTCCCTGCAGTTATTCTAAAACAAGTCTTTTATATAAGAGCTAGTGCTTTTAACTATATGGTTTAAGTTTGTAAATCGCGCAATGATTGTTAACTGATCATGATTGTTAAAAACATTGAGTAAACAATATATTCACTCTAAATTTAACTTTTTGTTGGGTTTATGTAGGAAGCCATCAGTTTCCCAGACTTAAATGTCAAGTTATTTGAATAAAACATCTTGTGTTCACTATAATTATTCCAGTTTGGAGTAAAGCTTTAAGCTTAATTCCCCCCAGGGCAACACGATTGTTATAATAAAATATCAGACAGTTATAGCCAGGGTATGTTAATGATGGAATAAACTATAATTTGTATAAAGATCTTGACATATTTTCTCAATTTTACGCATTGAATTGGCTAATTGTATTACAGTGTAGCCTAATTAACTAAATTAGTCTGAAATTCCAAATATACCATGTTTAATTGACCATTCGAACATGCAGCTTTAGTTTGCTGATTAATTAAATTGACATCTACCCAGCTAGGTTTTATTTTGGCCACTGATGCACTTCACAGTCCATAGCCTACATAAATTAATTTAGTAGCCATTAATGAACTATGCGTTTACAATAAATTCACCGTTACATACGAGGTGAGGTGTCTTGTGTGCTAAAATTGCTCAACATTGAAGAAAGAATAATGGGTGAAATGGGAGGAAAACAAATAACGCCCTGAATGCAGTTAACAGTGACCTCTGCTGACAATAGAGGAGAATGACAAAACGTGCCACAGAGTCACAAATGTTCCAGAATAATATTGACAGACTCATATTGCATAAGTAATTTTATTTTATTATTAATTGTTTTCCCTTCCCATGAATGCTTCACATTCCAGTACAACCACCATTAAACCATAGAAGAAGAAAACTATTGAGACAGAAGAGATGACAGAAACCATTTAAATATTCCTGATAAAAATAATCAGATGTGTACAAAACAGATGATAAGAGAAAATAGATTTCTAACTATTAATTTACGTTGTGGTTTTTTGAACTGAGATTGTAGAACAACAATTTAATAAGCTCTTCAAATTACATCAGCAACATCAACTTCATCAACATCAACAGCTGAAGTTCCTGATGTTTTCAGGTTTATTAGAGGTTCTTACACACAACTGTCGCCATTTTTCGCCTTTCTTCGCCTTTTTCACCATTGGCTTTTGGCTTGCTTAGTTGGGGACATAGTTGGGATTTTATATTTAACAATATTATAACAGCATTATTTTCCTGTTATCTCTGTAAAGCTGCTTTGAAACAATCTGTATTGTAAAAAGCGCTAAAAAAAAAGGTGACTTGACTTGACAACTGAGGCCCAGCAAAACAAAACGTTAAAGTTGTTTCAACATCATTGAACGTTTCAAGTGAACAAACCGGACCAGACCAATCTGGTCAAGTCATAATTTCCATTCAGATTGTACCTGTAAACTCAACACTGATCCATTATCTTCATCATTCAGTTCACAGCATGATTTAAAAGAGAAAAACAATCTGTCTATATATATATATATATATATATATATATATCAAACATAATGGACTATTGTAAATACAGGACTATGTTATGAATTAGCATTTGAAGTGGTTAAAATGAAAGTATGACCCATGCTGTCTGTTGCTCTAAATGATAAGCAACTCATTTAAATAAGCAACAACATCTAACACAATAATTTCCATCATTTCTATTCAGGTTCCATATACTGTATGAGATAAACTGCGAATCCTTTATGAACATGTTTTTATGTCGTGATGAACGGTTAAATGCATGTTTAATGAGTTAAAACATTAATACTGTGGGATCAGACGTATATATTTATGATAATGATTATAAGGCCAGAGCTGAGAGTCACAGACAGACTCGGGATGATGTTCGTGTGCTTCAAGCGGCCCAAAACAACATCTGTATCAAAGCAGAGCTGAACACACAGAGGACCCTTCACACTTTTACACACTTTTACAGTAAAAAATGTTATAGCATCAAGCAATATCTATAAGTCATATCACAGTTACATTTGAAGTATTGTTTTTAGATTGGGAGGAAATTCTGATTAATCATCTGTCCACTAAATTGGACATCATGCATCACTAGCTATATTTGAGCTACAGTTTATACTATTACTGTGACTGTATTTTTTAAATACTTTTCTGACTGTAAATACATTTATTTGTGTTATTAGAATGTAATTTGCATTAACATCAAAAAAGTAATGCGGTTAAATACATAATGTATGTTCCAAGTAATTACAAGTAATATGTTACTTGTAATGCACTACTTTACTTGCTACATCAAAAAAGTAATCTGATTACTCAATGCACTTGTCATGGGGTACATAACCTTTCGTAACAATATTTTTTGTATGTATTTAGTTTTCACATGACTTTATTTAATTTTATTGATTGGTTTGTTAAATACACACACTTATTACTGTTATTACTGTATTATGTTTCATTCAGTATCAGTTAAAGCCAAAACGTATACTGTCCACTCAAGTGGACATCTGACAATCTCTTTAAAAATGTGTGAAGAAGAAAAAAAAATCCTTACCCTAAGAGCAATAATAATAAAAAAAAATCCTGACTGAGGTTATCATAATTCATGCACGAAATGATTAGTTAAAAAGGACTTTGTTTTCTGGATCGAGAATAGACTTATTAATGAGCTCCTAAAGTCTCATAATGTATCAAGACTTTCAGCATCTTTTCATTCTCTTTACCCAACAGATGATACCTAAAATATTATATTTGTATTACACAATTAATCTTTATCTATTCTCTGATGCTAAAATGTGGTTTACAAAAAGAAAAAAGAAAATTAGATAAGAGTGGTACCAAAGTTAGCAGAAGTGAAAATGCAGAAAATATGATTATAAATGTATGATAAAAATGTTATCTTATTAAAATGGGCTTTTATTTACTATTCCTGTAGTTATTATAAACTGTTTTATAAATCAACGAAATTCCAAGGTTTTTAAAGGAAATGTGACCGTTATTGGTCTCTTTCGTCAAAGCTCCCTCAATGAGTTTATAAGATGTTTTAATTACATGATGGTGCACAATATTTGTCTAGAACCGGTTATTTCCCAAAACTACTACTAATAAAAAGAGCGGGAAATTAAACAAAGGAAACCGTGTCTTTCAAACATGGGGCGATGGGCGGGGCTATCATTTAACCGCCTGTGATTGGCCCTCGTTCCGCTCGTGATGCTTTGAGCTGTCCAATGAAACATGAGTTTATAAGTCCGGCCAATGAAAACAGGCAATCAGAAGGTCTCCGTGTCTCCTTGTAAATTAGCATAGTGCAGTGAATAAAAGCCTCAGTGTCGCTGCTGAGTTCACACTGACTCGTTAGCTCTGAGATCATTCCTCATCATGCCTGAACCAGCCAAGCCCGCGCCTAAGAAAGGCTCCAAGAAGGCCGTCACCAAGAGCGCCGCGAAGGGAGGGAAGAAGCGCAGAAAGTCCAGGAAGGAGAGCTACGCCATCTACGTCTACAAAGTGCTGAAGCAGGTTCACCCTGACACCGGCATCTCCTCCAAGGCGATGGGCATCATGAACTCTTTCGTCAACGACATTTTCGAGCGCATCGCCGGTGAGGCGTCTCGTCTCGCTCACTACAACAAGCGCTCCACCATCACGTCGAGAGAGATCCAGACCGCCGTGCGTCTGCTGCTGCCCGGAGAGCTGGCCAAACACGCCGTGTCTGAGGGCACCAAGGCCGTCACCAAGTACACCAGCTCCAAGTAGAGACCAGAGGCGCTCACACAAAGGCTCTTTTAAGAGCCACACACATCATCCTGTAAAAGAGCTGATGATGCTTGGGAGTTTTAAATGGTTGAAAAGTTGCAGCTTTTGTCTCCACCTAGTTTATTTGTTAGTCTTTAAGCATAATGAAAGTTTAGTGTTTTCAACATTTGTGAGACGATACTTATTATTATAACGACCTATTCATTTTTGACTTGTATAATTTTAGAAAGTCTGTATGCTACTAGTAAAGCAACGAACTTGTTAATGCTCAATGATTATAGCAGGTGTTTCTCAATAAACCGAGTTATTTAGTCTCACCATAAGCCCTACTCTTCTGCACAATAACGATCAAAACTACAACATAATAGAAACTTTCATATGTCAAACATGATAGAACATTAAACATTAACATATGTTTTCTTTACTCAAAAACATTAAATAACACTTAATTTCAATATTTACTCTTCATTTCCAGCCGTGTGCAGAGCATGGGAACTAACAATGGTGTCTCTAAATAAAACCACATAATTGAACTAATTCTCTTAAAATAAAAGGTTGCCTTTTTTTCCTTCATTGTATCAGCTTAATCAGTTCATTATTTAAAGCCTCAAAACTGTATGTGTCTGTAAAACAAATGTATCTCTTGGTTTTATCAGTGAAATGTTCTCAATATTTGTTTCATATCTGAAACTGAAGCAGTTTTCACACAGCGATGATGTCTAGACATCTGGAGTTTCATCTGTAAAAACAGCACATTCTGTTGAGCAATGCATCCAGTGTACAGTCTTACTTTCATAATGTTCTCTGTACAATGATATTTATTGAAATATGAATAAAAGTAGTATACCTTTTAAAATGTTTGCCTTTTTTCCTCTTTCTCTTGCGGTCTTTTCTGTGTCTGACCTTCTCTTATTCTTCCTTGTCTTTGTTTTTCTTGTCTTCCTCCCATCTTTCTCTTCACATTATTTCTCCTGAGATTCCCTATAGTCTTCTGTGTGTACATTTAAATAAACTTTAGATTTTGATTCTTGCTTCCAGTGTTTCAACACAACAGTGACAATATTGTTTTCCAGCCTTTTCAAGAATTCAGCACATGTCTGTTTAATGACAGGTAAAACTGTAGGGTTATTAAATCACACATTTATATTAAATTATGCTTTTTCATGCATCATAAAGTTTGCACAAGAAACTGTAACGGGAGTCCTGTAGATTCAGGCTCTACAAGAACAATAAATGACTGGAATATGTGACTATTAATGTGTGTTTTATTACAGGACTTTCTTCCTCCGTTTGCTTTATAGATTGTGCCTTTGTTTTTCATTATTATCTATAATTTTGTCATTTTTAAACTGTCTTTCTGCTTTATAGGGTCTGTTTATTGCACCTTTTGACACACAATGAAGGTCGTAGAAAAATAAATAACATTTTTCAATAGCAAAATTATTTCAATTTAAGCTCATCAATGTCTAAAGTTTGTTGTTTTAGATCGAGAATTTTCTCAGTTTTAGTTCAGAGTTAAAGAGAAATGTTTTGTTTCACGTGCGAGGCACAAAATATCCTCAATAATATAGTGAAACATGAGGAAGATTATGATTTATATATATTCTGTTGTTCTTGTGAAAAGAAATGGGGCTCTCATGACACAAAGATAAATATATGGGTCAGAAAACTAGTATTTATAGTATGACTAAAACACCAACGTCTGTGCAAATATATCAGACATATACTGTAAATATGATGACTATTTTATGAATTAGTTAGAATGAGTAACATGTGCTTTATTATTTACATTCCATGATTTAGCAGATTATTGTACTTATGAAGACTTATGAAGGAAATACAAATCAAATACAAAATGCTAGAAATACAAAGTTTCCAATGTTTGAAACTTTGTATTTCTAGCATTTTGTATTTGATTTCCAGAAAAGTAGAAGCTAGAACAAGGAGGAAAATAAGAAATATAGAGAAAAATAAATTGTTTTTCAGTCACTTGCTTTAATAGAGAAACTCATTCAGAGCTTTAACACAGTCATCATTCACAAGCCGAAAACAAATGACGATGTACTTTTTTATTTACATGATATGATGTACATCAGCAAAACAAGTTAAAACATTAATACTGTGTGATCAGACGTATATTTATGATTATGATGATGATTATAAGGCCAGAGATGAGAGTCACAGACAGACTCGGGATGATGTTCTTGTGTTTCAAGCGGCCCAAAACAACATCTGTATCAAAGCCTCCTCACGACCCTCACTGATGCTGATTTCATTAAAGTCTCTTTCAGACTGTTTGCTGAACACACAGAGGACGCCTTCAGACTTTTACACACTTTTACTGTAAAACTTTCCATCAAATTTAAACGCGGCTTTTCCCCGCGGCTGATGCTCGCCTTGGATTTGATCTGATAGAGTCGAAAGAAACATTTTCTCTTCGAGTATTTTAGTCTCTAATGAAAGCCCAGAACCTCTGCTTACTGTTCACTTAGTTTTGACTGCGAAAAACTATTTAATCGCTCCAGTTTTGGCCCAAATGTAAGAGAAGAAAACACAAGAGTCCGCGGCTCGTGGACGCGCACAGACACAGAGCGGGCGGGTTGAGTCTACGAGGTTCTCATGTGTTGTTTAAAGGCGCAGCGCCGCGCGAGCGCTATTCATTCACTGCTGAAAGCAGACCGTGTGAAACTCAGCAAATAATCCGATCAGAGAGAGTGAGAATATGGCAGAAACCGCCCCCGCCCCGGCTGCTGCCACTCCGGTCAAAGCGCCCAAGAAGAAGTCCGCTGCGAAAGCCAAGAAAGCAGGTCCAGGCGTCGGCGAGCTGATCGTCAAAGCGGTGTCCGCGTCCAAGGAGAGGAGCGGCGTGTCCCTCGCCGCGCTGAAGAAAGCGCTCGCTGCCAGCGGCTACGACGTGGAGAAGAACAACTCCCGCGTCAAGATCGCCATCAAGAGCCTGGTGACCAAAGGCACCCTGGTGCAGGTCAAAGGAACCGGCGCCTCGGGCTCCTTCAAGCTCAACAAGCAGCAAGCCGAGGGCAAGAAGAAGCCGGCGGCCAAGAAAGCGGCTCCTAAAGCGAAGAAGCCCGCGGCCAAGAAACCCGCCGCTGCCAAGAAGCCCAAGAGCGCCGCAGCAAAGAAGCCCGCAGCCGCTAAAAAATCGCCCAAGAAGGCCAAGAAACCCGCCGCCAAGCCCGCTAAGAAGGCGACGAAGAGCCCCAAGAAGGCGAAGAAGCCCGCGGCCGCTAAGAAAGCAGCCAAGAGCCCGAAAAAGGCCAAAGCGGCGAAACCGAAGGTGGCAAAGCCTCAAGCCGCCAAGCCTAAACGGGGAGCTCCCAAGAAGAGATAAACATCCACTTTCAACATCCCCATCAACGGCTCTTTTAAGAGCCACCCACTAACTCTGAGTAAAGAGCAAAACTCCTGTATTTTAATAATTTGTTAGTTTTGAAAACAAATAGCCAAGATGTGACTTTCAGCTACTTGGACTCATGTAATCTGAACGAACAATAGAAAACACTTTTTGTAATCTAAAAATCAAAAAGTTATGAAAAACTTTTAAACCATTTTGTATGCATAAAAATGGCCAAAATGCGTATGGGGGGTTCGTAAGTGATCACAGTTCACATAAGGAATTAAATTGTATGACAGTGCAGAATATACACACATAACACTATTCTGGAGAATTGTGACAATACAAACAATTAGCAGTGGTAAAACTCCAGTATTACAATAGGAACATAATACTGTACAGTATCGGGTCAATGTGCACAGAATATACAGTGTGTGAAAGGTGTAACAGTTTTATAAAATCCATTTTTGTACATATTTGAATTTTTCCCTCAAATTTTTCAATGGTTTCATCTCTTCTATCTGTCAAATACTTGTGCATAAATATTCCCGCCAGAAAGGGGGTTGGGCTTTGGAGAGAAGTTCAGTGATTGGTTTAAATGTGAACAGACTCTAAGCCAATGGGCGACTGGTGCTCTATTTTAAAGACAGTATGTGGAAACGCTATTCTTTATTCTGTTCACTTCCACTGTGAAGGTTTTATAAACTGATCGTTAAAATGAGCGGCAGAGGCAAAACCGGCGGCAAAGTTCGTGCGAAGGCCAAGACTCGCTCGTCCAGGGCAGGGCTGCAGTTCCCCGTCGGCCGTGTCCACAGGCTCCTTCGCAAAGGCAACTACGCCGAGCGCGTCGGTGCCGGAGCTCCTGTGTATCTGGCGGCTGTGCTCGAGTATCTGACCGCGGAGATCCTGGAGTTGGCTGGGAACGCCGCTCGGGACAACAAGAAGACCCGCATCATCCCCCGGCACCTGCAGCTGGCGGTGCGCAATGACGAGGAGCTGAACAAGCTTCTGGGCGGAGTGACCATCGCTCAGGGCGGCGTGTTGCCCAACATCCAGGCCGTGCTGTTGCCCAAGAAGACCGAAAAGCCCGCCAAGGGCAAATAACCGCTCCGGTCCCTCACTGACCAACAACGGCTCTTTTAAGAGCCACTAACCTTATCTGATGGAGAGCGATTTTCGTTAACTGTAAATATCATATACTGGTTTCGTTGTGGTTAAAAATTGTATAAACTATTTCTTCTAATCTTAATTCTCATTCGCAATATGATATCAATTAGTAAACATGTAATTTATTTAAGTTTGTCGCAACGTTGTACTACAACGGATGAAATTAAACATTTGACATTTTCACATAGAAAAAGATATATATATATATATATATATATGTATTTATTGAAAATATCAATTTCTTTACCCAGACACATACATTTATTTAGTTTTTAATTTAATATTTAATAAAATGTATAATTTTATATCCAGCTTTTCATCTCAGGCAACCTTGTACCACAGAGGAACATATTACTAAACCATCATATCAAGTTATTTCCATTTTCTCTCTCTCTCTCTCTCTCTCTCTCTCTCTCTCTCTCTCTCTCTCTCTCTCTCTCTCTCTCTCTCCAGGATTCACTCACTATATCCTCCTCTTCCTCATCACAGTGTTACTCATCTTCATCCTCATCAGCTGCTGATGTGTTTTATACCGGTTTTAGGTGCTATAGAAAATGTGCAATCATAATATGTGGATGGATGACATGACATGCAATTCTACCTGTCTATGATGTCATATACTAATAAAAATGGTATTTTGTGAAAAATATATACCTTTATGTTGTTCCTCTGACAAGATACAGAATACCATAGCTGTAGTTGGTGTATAAAGACCTCTACTTCAAAATTTTTAACATCAAAATTGTCACTGGTGTGACTGTGTGTGACCTCACTAACATGACTATATTTCAGCAAAGTGTTTGATATATTTACAGTTTAAGGAACAGAATTGGGCGTTTTTAATAGACACAGAAAGTGTTGATGTCTGTGCATGATTTAAAGCAAGTTCTGGGCAAATACAATTTGTCTGTAAAATGGGTTTCATATGGTGTGACATTGCAATCTATATTATGAACGGGCAATATTTCGGACACCATTATGATGAAGAGGTCCTCACTCAACCAGGAAGCTGCAGTGTCATTTCTGGAGCGGTTCGGAAGGTCAGGGCGAGTTCTGACTTTTGCATCATTTATTAAAAAGCTCTGTATCTGATATGCTCACTAGTGGTCAATGTTTTGTGTCTTATGGTGTGACATTATTTACATAAAAATGAAACAATTAATTTTTTCAAATTATACTTATTAATTCTTCAAAATCATTGCCCCCATGTGGCAATTTACATGCTAAGTATAAATGTTGTTAGTAACCGAGATTAGCTTAACTGAACAAAACGTCATATGGTGCGACAGTTTTTCCAAGTCAAACCATATGATAAATTTGTCACATAATATTACATACATCTTTTTTAATGATAAATAAATGAATATTCAAAACATATTGAATGAATTTAATGGTGAACATTAAATTACCCATACAACTACTGTATTCCTTTTCGATTTTATACTTCAACCATGTTTCACCATGTTTGCCATGCTTTGCATATTAAAAGATGCAGTTTTGTGTCTGTTTGAGGCAGAAATGTGAAGTAAAGAGAGGACACACACACACACACACACACACACACACACACACACACACACACAC
Source organism: Gila orcuttii (assembly GCA_026230005.1). Classification (NCBI taxonomy): domain Eukaryota; kingdom Metazoa; phylum Chordata; class Actinopteri; order Cypriniformes; family Leuciscidae; genus Gila; species Gila orcuttii. The sequence continues at coordinate 74,846,923 of JAPDVR010000001.1, read as the reverse complement.
ACACACACACACACACACACACACTCACTCACTCACTCACTCACTCACTCACACTCGTGCCAGGAGAGAGGAGTCCTGAGGGAAACCTTGAAGAGATCATGTTCACACAGAATCCTTCTATAGGAATCTGATCTAAATTATTACAGGTGCTGGTCATATAATTAGAATATCATCAAAAAGTTGATTTATTTCAGTAATTCCATTCAAAAAGTGAAATTTGGATATTATAGTCATTCATTACACACAGACTGATATATTTCAAATGTTTATTTCATTTAATTGTCATGATTAAAACTGACAACTAATGAAAATCCCAAATTCAGTATCTCCGAAAATTAGAATATTACTTAAGATCAATACAAAAAAAAAAAAAAAAAGGATTTTTAGAAATGTTGGCCAACTGAAAAGTATGAACATGAAAAGTATGAGCATGTACAGCACTCAATACTCAGTTGGGGCTCCTTTTGCCTGAATTACTGCAGCAATGCGGCGTGGCATGGAGTCGATCAGTCTGTGGCACTGCTCAGGTGTTATGAGAGCCCAGGTTGCTCTGATAGTGGCCTTCAGCTCTTCTGCAGTGTTGGGTCTGGCGTATCGCATCTTCCTCTTCACAATACCCCATAGATTTTCTATAGGGTTAAGGTCAGGCGAGTTTGCTGGCCAATTAAGAACAGGGATACCATGGTCCTTAAACCAGGTACTGGTAGCTTTGGCACTGTGTGCAGGTGCCAAGTCCTGTTGGAAAATGAAATCTGCATCTCCATAAAGTTGGTCAGCAGCAGGAAGCATGAAGTGCTCTAAAACTTCCTGGTAGACGGCTGCGTTGACCTTGGACCTCAGAAAACACAGTGGACCAACACCAGCAGATGACATGGCACCCCAAACCATCACTGACTGTGGAAACTTTACACTGGACTTCAAGCAACATGGATTCTATGCCTCTCCTCTCTTCCTACCGACTCTGGGACCTTGATTTCCAAAGGAAATGCAAAATTTACTTTCATCAGAGAACATAACTTTGGACCACTCCAGTCCTTTTTGTCTTTAGCCCAGGCGAGACGCTTCTGACACTGTGTCTTGTTCAAGAGTTGCTTGACACAAGGAATGCGACAGCTGAAACCCATGTCTTGCATACGTCTGTGTGTGGTGGTTCTTGAAGCACTGACTCCAGCTGCAGTCCACTCTTTGTGAATCTCCCCCACATTTTTGAATGGGTTTTGTTTCACAATCCTCTCCAGGGTGTGGTTATCCCTATTGCTTGTACAGTTTTTTCTACCACATCTTTTCCTTCCCTTCGCCTCTCTATTAATGTGCTTGGACTCAGAGCTCTGTGAACAGCCAGCCTCTTTAGCAATGACCTTTTGTGTCTTGCCCTCCTTGTGCAGGATGTCAATGGTCGTCTTTTGGACAGCTGTCAAGTCAGCAGTCTTCCCCATGAGTGTGTAGCCTACAGAACTAGACTGAGAGACCATTTAAAGGCCTTTGCAGGTGTTTTGAGTTAATTAGCTGATTAGAGTGTGGCACCAGGTGTCTTCAATATTGAACCTTTTCACAATATTCACATTTTCTGAGATACTGATTTTGGGGTTTTCATTAGTTGTCAGTTATAATCATCAAAATTAAAAGGAATGAACACTTGAAATATATCAGTCTGTGTGTAATGAATTAATATAATATCCAAATTTCACTTTTTGAATGGAATTACTGAAATAAATAAACTTTTTGATGATATTCTAATTATATGACCAGCACCTGTAACTGTCCATATTGAGTATCACAACTGTTCATATCCAGATCTGTGTCAGATTTGATATCCGATTGGAGCAAAGATCTTTTACAGGGAAGGTTGGTAATTGTTTTTCTTATTCGGCACCAGTGGGTCCATTTGGGCCCTGTCTTGTCTTCATTATATACGCTTAGGTTTCTGGTTTTTCGTAGGTTGTTTTTGTTTGTTTTTATTTATTATTATTGCTTTATGTGTTTGGGATGTACAGCACTTTGGAGTTACTGTGTCTGTAAAGTGCTCTATAAATAAATAAATACAATAGAATGTGTGACCCGTGTCGTCTTCTGTAATATCTGTATTGGTTTCTATGGGTATACGCCAAACACAACAACAGCAACGTGGAGGGGTTTGCAATAGAGATGTTTTTTATCTTATACAACATGAAAGCCGTGTTTCCATTACCCTTCAAACTGAGCTTATTAAAAAAAAAAAAAAACGCCCAAATGGAAACACGTGTGGTGGCAAACAATTTTACATCACTGAATAAGAGACAAACATGTACCAATTGTCTTTAAAGGTTCATTATTTTCTTGCAAGAAAAGGCCAGCAGTCATACGGTCACACAGTGTGTGTGTGTGTGTGTGTGTGTGTGTGTGTGTGTGTGTGTGTGTGTGTGTGTGTGTGTGTGTGTGTGTGTGTGTGTGTGTATGACACAATTTACAGGAGGGCATCCTTCTTTATAGTTGTTACTCCCTCTGTCATCAGAGTGACTAAATGAACAACATGTCCCATAACTAACACATTGTTGCATCCTATAGCCTTGAGTAAAGGCCCTTTGTCTCAGTCATACATTAGTCACACATTTCTCATTGTCCAGTCATGTTCTCTATTTCTTTGCTTTAAAGGTTATACAAACATATAGAACATATTACATTTCTTCCACAACGTCAATTTTGCAAAATCTCCTCCTGCAAAAATTAACTATATTCATAGCCTCATGTATTTTCAGAAGGTCAAACACACTGTCAGTCCAAACCCGATCACTTCAGTACTGTGTTAATGTACACCCCCATCACCCCAATATTTACCCATATTTCTGAGTTTATTAAATAACAGTAACAAATAACTTTTAAAACGATGTTAGTATGTTTGATTATTTTATTCTTATTAATGTTATCTGAATTAACTCATTGAAGTCGTTGAATGCATATAAAATACACTTTTTTGCATTGACAAATTGTGTTGCTGCGGTTCATCAGTGTGCCACTATATCATTTGGTGTGACATTGAGAATTCTGACAATAAAAATACTTTTTTTAGTTATAAATCATTACAAAACTAAATGGAACGCAAGAGAAACAGTATCAGCAAGAGTCACAAGCATTTAGATATATTTATAAGGGGATTTAAAAATCTAAAATATCTGGAAAGGCTGAGGAGAGATGTCTTACTTTGCAAGATGATTTAGAAAAATAATACAAAATCGAACGAATCTGCACAAAAAATGTTAAATCTTAAGATGGTAATGATAAAGATTTCTGGTGAAGTAAGTAACTTAGGGAGAATATATCCCATTTTAATTTGTTATGCCTAATATTTGAATTTTTAAAATAAAGAAAAAACTTTTTTTAAGGCTTATATGTCAACCACCCACGTGCAGATATACAGTAGTATGTGAATTACTATTCTTATAAGTGCATTACAAAATCATGCAAAAATGCAAATATATTACATACAACGCACAATTTTTTGTTATGTCCTCTAAAACATTTGATGATAATGTTAAATTCTTGAAAATACTTCTTTACTAACCAGTGAAGGTGACTCATATATTTTGTGAGTGATTAACTGGATGCAAATGAGTGAAAATATTACAAATATGGAGGCATCATGTGACCTGTGGACATTAGTTAGGTTTGGCCAATAAATGGGTGTCTCATTTTATTAAAAATAAACTAAAATAGACTATGCTGCCTTGAGGCAACACCATACCATAGAGCATCGGTTCCCAACAGGGGGGTCGCGGCCCACAAGGGGGCCTCAGCGAGCTCTGTGGGGGGTCGCGTCATATTTTGAAAAGTTTTGAGCAATGAGCATTAAATAAAAGTCCTTAACTTTTTTCTGTTCAAAATGTATATGAGCGAGTACATCATTAATCCATCAATCCGTGTTTTTGTCTTATCCTGAACCACTATGGTACACCTATAATAAGTGTTTACATTGGGACTATTTTACACTGGTTCGGATCGCTGCCGCTGCGGAGTAGCCCAGTACCTCCGTGACTCGTCATAGACGTACACAGAGAGAAGTAGTTCCAGCTACAATGTTCTTCCGAAAAGACGCATTATTCTGTTAATAAACGCAAGTTTATTATAGCTCGCTAAAGCGCCAAAAACATAAAAAATAAAGCCTCACAAATAACTTGCAAGTATTGAGGCCCCAGACAGCAGTCATTTAGTAATAGCCTATGGGCTATATATATATATATATATATATATATATATATATATATATATATATATATATATATATATATATATATATATATATATATATTCTTTCTTTTTTTTACTTACACACCAGTGTGAATATTTTTGTTTTTGCATTTCAAAAAGGGCCAATATAGGCTTCTCCTAGGCTTACGTTTTTAAATTACAAAGGGCCTACTGATGTTTTTGTTATTGTATTTTCAATATTATAGGCTATTATTTGTGCATAAACATATCTGGTTGTAGTTAACATACCGTTTGTTTAAAAACAACATATTTTGTCATCCTTGCTGCAAGCTTACAAGAGCGATAATATCATTAAATGTGAAGGGGGCCCTAAAATATTTTCTTGGGAAAAAGGGGGTCTCAGACAAAAAAAGGTTGGGAACCACTGCCATAGAGGGTTAATATAGTTATTTACCAAGCTCTGATAATGTATTTGGCATTAATAGATTATCCAAAATCAAAAACTATACATTGGCTTCAGGGAATGTCTAGTGTAACAGAAACTAATCACTGTTACTGAGGGTCTTTTGTCCTTTAGCTGCTCTACTGAACGATCCTGTATTTTACAGACGCAAGTGTGTCATAATTTCTGGCTGCAGTGCTTTTATACAGACTGTAATGTGATTTTGCTCTGATCTGAGATTTGCAAGGCAAAATAGTCAACAGAACAACGTCTTGAGCGGGAAACTCTCCGCTTGCTTGAAAATAAGAAAGGCGCAGTCATTGGCCAGCAGTCATAAGCACACGTCACACACTAGCCAATCACCAGCCTCTGCATCATCGTGACACTGTGAGCTCGTGACGGTCCAATGCTATAAAAGCAGGCGTGTAACAGAAAGCGGCATTTCCAGCTCAAGCAGGACCGAGAGAAGAGAAACTGTAGCGATGGCAAGAACTAAGCAGACCGCTCGTAAATCCACCGGTGGCAAAGCCCCGAGGAAGCAGCTTGCAACCAAAGCAGCGCGGAAGAGCGCTCCCGCCACCGGCGGCGTCAAGAAGCCCCATCGATACCGGCCCGGGACCGTGGCTCTGCGGGAGATCCGCCGCTATCAGAAGTCCACCGAGCTGCTGATCCGCAAACTGCCTTTCCAGCGGCTGGTGCGAGAAATCGCCCAGGACTTCAAGACGGACCTGCGCTTCCAGAGCTCCGCTGTCATGGCCCTGCAGGAGGCCAGCGAGGCTTATCTGGTGGGTCTGTTCGAGGACACCAACCTGTGCGCCATTCACGCCAAGAGAGTCACTATCATGCCCAAGGACATCCAGCTGGCGCGCCGCATCCGCGGAGAGCGCGCTTAAACCCGCCACTGTTGTGCACGCGCGTCAAACCCCAACGGCTCTTTTAAGAGCCACATCACTTACTACAAACGAGACAATTTCCACTTTGCCGCTGAATATAAAGTAACAAGGCCCAATGCAGTGTGGGATCTGATTTCAGTTAGAGATCTGGGCAATTATGAGGGTGAGAAAATGTGCGGTTATACTGTTTTCTCAAACATGCAATTGGCCACTTCTGTTTCATTTGATCAGAGTTTATGGCATTTGGATCAGACAGCCAGGGATTAACACAACTACATGATTCCAATGTGCTTGTTTTCATTAAGAAGAAACAAATCAATGTTATAAACGTTTTCATTATGTATATGCATATCACTTTAACAAAACCATTATATGCGTGAATCTGAACTGGACAAGGATTTCAGATATTGCCATCTTTGTGGGAATATTTTGTCCTCATAATGTAGAATTTAGTAAACATTTACGTTTTCGTTTCAGACAGAGACACATACGCATACACACAGAGAGAGAGAGAGCGGGCATAAATAGATGTCACTATTCACAATTTTACTATAAACAATATTGTGATTTTTATGTCTTGTGTCCCTTTTTGTTTACTTTGCTGAGCTTGTAGAACAGCACTGATCATTAACCAGTTCTACTGTATATTATATTATCTGAAAAAAAATATTAATTAAATATTTAATATAAAACAAGGGAAAGGCTACTGCAGATCGGAGTGGCGGTTACATTTTTCGCGCTCTATATTTTGGGGGAGGGGCGCGCTATGTGACGCAGTGCTGGTTTCTGTCAGGTCCTGTAAGCAAGTATAAAAGGCCTCCTTTCAACACATGTTATCCATTCTTTATCATCACTAGACCATCTTAACGATTTTGAAAGCATGTCGGGAAGAGGCAAAGGCGGGAAAGGGCTCGGAAAAGGAGGCGCGAAGCGTCATCGTAAAGTTCTGCGCGATAACATCCAGGGAATCACCAAACCCGCCATTCGGCGTCTGGCTCGTCGCGGCGGCGTCAAGCGCATCTCCGGACTGATCTACGAGGAGACCCGCGGTGTGTTGAAAGTATTTCTGGAGAACGTGATCCGCGATGCCGTCACCTACACCGAGCACGCCAAGAGAAAGACCGTCACCGCCATGGATGTCGTGTACGCGCTGAAGCGACAGGGACGCACCTTGTACGGCTTCGGGGGATAAACGCCTGAAACAGGAGAAACTGACGAACCCAACGGCTCTTTTAAGAGCCACACACTCTCTCATTTAAAGAGTCCATGTTTTAGCAGTGTTAAACATAATTGATTATAAAAGCCTTTTTATAAAGTTACTAGGTTTAATGAGGGTTTAGACTAGAGTAATGTATAAAGATTACCAGCATCTTTTAATTTTTTCTACCCAATTAGATCAGAATTGATATTTAAGCAGAAGTGAAAATGCAGAAAAAAATGGTTGTTATTCAAAGGGACTTTTGTTTGCAATTCCTGTAGTTTGACTTTAAACAATTCAGCGGTTTCATGGATAAATGAAGTTCTGAGAAGCTGTTTTTAAAGGGAGTCAGAAGTTATTGGTTATCACTATATGCTGTTTCAACCGAAGGCATCTTGCGCTGCAGAGTTATAGCAATCATCAGAAGGAAGCAACTTGTGTGAAGACCACCCAAAGATGATACAGTTTTGAAAACTTGATTAGTATAAATGGTTATTTACAGGGTTCTAGTGTTGTTACGCAACATTAGAGTGCTTTTAGCGCAGATGTTTAAGGTTTGGGTTGTTGTTGTTTTTTAGCAAGTTGCAAGATTTTATATTTTGCCTTCAAATAGGCCTTTTGTGGTTGTATGTGATTTTTTTTTTTGTGTTTAAGTCAAATGAACTAGAGAACAATCAGGAATTCTGACTGTGCATTTAACTCTTTTTCTACATAACACAAACATATGCCTATAATAATAATAGTTGTTTAATGTCTTTATAATAAATGCATCAAAACTATCTTATTGTATTATTGGTCTGATGATGTTCAATTATCCATGTTTCATCCATCCATAACCAAGAGAATTACTAACTTAAGGAGTTTTTACTATTCTACATGAATCAAGGTCATTTTGGCCTTTTATCATTGACTTTTCAGTGTCCCACATTAGGAAGCTGCAGCTCGTGTCAGACGCCTTGCACTAAGAGCACTAAAATGTCTATCATTTCTTTTATGAATGTCTTATCTGCATTTTCTCTTTTGATTTGATTAGGACACATCCTGGGGTTTTAAAAATGGTATTAGGCGTGGATTAAATGTTTTGGCTACACATCGCAATATGTCGCAGAAGTCAGAAATGCAAAAAAATGTCCCACATTAGGGCAGTTCACCCTAGGCTAGGCTATTCTTCGCTCTGTGCGTCGCGCATTTTCGGCACAGATTTTGAGAGTTGGTCAGATAAATAAAACAGGTGGTGTGCCAAAAAATACGTAGGCTAGGTTTAGTTGTGAGAGAAGATGCCACGTAAATTAATATTTAATACGATAAATTAGTAGCCTACTATTTGTTTCACGGCACGCAAATGTGTGGCTAAACAGAAGAAAGCTCTGTCTAGGCTCTGTCCCGATACGGTTTATCAAGTCACTTTTATTTATATAGCGCTTTTTACAATACAGATTGTTTCAAAGCAGCTTTACAGAGATAACAGGAAAATAATGTTGTAATAATATTGTTAAATATAAAATTAAATGTCCCCAACTAAGCAAGCCGAAAACCAAAGGCGCAAAGGCGAATGATTCAGGCCTCATTACGGGTCAGAGGTCAGATTGGATCAGAACATTATATTATGCAGTTCATCTGGTTGAAGACCGGAGTCATCACGCACGTATGGAGACGAATTTGTTGAGGATCAGTGCCGATGTCTGTCGTGTCGATGAGAGTCCAGTGGATACAAGCTCTGCTGACACTTCAGGGATGCGTTGTGGCCGTGTCCAGGCGCAGGTCCTCCATCTGATCTGATTAGTGACTCAAATTAATGTAGATGCCATTCTTCTTATGCGAGTACATCAGGTGTTATATGAAGTGTTTCCGGTTCCAGCTGACCTGATTTATGCAGCGTATAATCATTTAACTGATTTGAATAATAGGAATGTATAGTGTTCTATGTGTGTGCCAGGTTGAAGAGATGAGTTTTTGGTCTAGATTTAAACTGACAGACTGTGTCTGCTTCCCGGACAATGTTAGGAAGACTGTTCAAGAGTTTAGGAGCTAAATAGGAAAAGGATCTAAAAAAAGTTTGTGTCGAGCCATTTATGTTTGATGAGAAAGAGATTATAGTTGCAATAAACTCTGTAATAATCCATACTGTATCTGATGACTATTATTCTGTTTCGCGGAGCTAAACTGATGATGGCACGGCTTGATCTCTGGACCAATCAGCGGAAAGGGGCATTTTATTCCCGCCATGTAGAGATCGAATATTCAAACCGTTTATTCATTTTGGTTTTATTGTTTTTCCATTTGGCGGTTTAGAAAAAAGTGTAATGAAAACAAAAATAAAAATATGGAAAAACTACGCAAGATTTGTTTATTTATGTTAATGAGAAGTATCAAATATGTGATAAATGAGCGATTAATTTTTCCATTTAGAAGTCAAAAACGAGAAAACAAATTAGCCTAATTGTCTTCCCTGAATATTAATGTTGATTATTATTCTGTGTTTATTATAATTAGGCCTATTATTAGGCTATATTTATTCAAATGTTCAACCATGACAACCAAAGGGAAACAATGGAACGCAGACTGAAGTTCCAGGAACACGAATCTGAAACTGAACGTGTGTGTATCCATCCTTCTGGAACAAATGCTTTCTCACGTTTGCTGAAAGAAAACTTTAATTTCCAGAGAAATAAAAATAAATGAAACCTCATTCATTCAGTCAAAGGATCTAAACCGAGAATATTTCAGATTCCTGAGATTCTCTGAGAGTTTGATGTTTTAACTTCTTATAATCAGTTTAACTTTAGTTTTGCAGGAAAAATCTGGTTATTAACAGATTTTAATAGTTTTTGAATGCAAATACTTAAAAACTGCATAAATATAAAAAGATTAATGCAGATCGTCAACCTGCTTCTGTCCTGTTTAATCGAGTTTTAATTAAAGTTGAATTTCAACCTTATCCAACATTGTTGAATCCAACTGAAAACTAATGGAAATATGAATCTACAGAAAAGCATCTGCTCTGCATTTAGTGTGAAATACAATTAATTTCAAAGTTTTTGTTCAATATCTACTTTACCGAGGACTCTGATGTCTGAATTATAATCCAATCATCAGAACTGCAGATGAGCCGAATATTGTACATTAATCTCCAACAGGTGTTATTGTGTCATTGTTACGACCAGCTCGTATCAAGCCGCAACACAAAAGAGGGATCAAGCAGAAACGTTACAATCAAAAGTATGTTTTATTGAATTAAACATACCACAATCAATAATAATAATAATGATAATAATAATGATAATAAACAGAAGTCTAGGGATAAGGGAAAACAAAGAGATAACAAACAACAAAATCTTGACGCTACATGTGTAAGAAAATACCAGGAGCCACTCCTGAGGAGAGTTTTCCCCAAAGGGTGCCCTCTGCTAAGAAGGCACAGCACTCTTATATACTCTAACTAATTAACAATTAGCATGAGGAAAACCAATAAGGAACTCCCACGACCTGGACCAATAGGATCAGGAGACTCAGGGATGTCACACCTCCCAATCCAAAATGAGGTTCTCTAAAGAACCGACAAAAGAAAAACAAAAATAACAATAGTATGAATGCAAAACAATCATTTAAATGTGAATGTACACTAACTTTAATACTCATCTCCATAAATCTCACTCCATTTCGATCCCGGAATCCTGGGCCCTAGGACATCAGAGAAAAATAAAGGAGAAAGGAAGAGAGAGAAGAAAAGATACCAGACACTACTGGGACGGCCTACATACGTGAGAGAGCATCAGCAATTATGTTATCCTTGCCACGTATGTGTTTAACCTGCAAGTGAAAAGGTTGAAGAATAAGGCTCCATCTCATTATTCTCTGATTCTTACTGCGCATTCGATCTAAGAAAGTCAACGGATTATGATCAGTGTATACCGTAATAGGACCACATACCTAGCTCAAATAGACCTCGAAATGTTGAACGGCTAAAATAAGAGCTAATGCTTCTTTTTCCACCGTAGAATACATTGCTGGTGACGATTGAATTTTTTTGAAAAATAACCGACTGGATGTTCGATTCCATTTGAATCCTCTTGTAAAAGAACAGCGCCAGCACCATAAGCGCTTGCATCAACAGCAAGCAGAAAATGCTTTTCGAAATTAGGAGTAGACAACACTGGAGCATTTGCTAATAAAGATTTGGCATTCTCAAAGGAACACTGACATTGCTCTGACCATTGAAAGGGTCTCTTAGGGCTTAACAAATCAGTCAGAGGGGCAACTACACTTGCAAAATTATGACAAAAACCTCTGTAGTAACCCACCATCCAAAGAAATCGTCGTAACTCACGACCGGTAGCTGGTTTGGGAAAACTACAGATTGCATTCACTTTAGCGTGAATCGGCTTCACACAACCCCTGCCAACCACCTTTCCTAAATATGTCACAGTGGCATTTCCAAACTCACACTTAGCAAGGTTTACAGTTAAGTTGGCTTTGGTCTAATTTGATAAAGGTGTTCAGACCAAGAAGAACTATACAGAACAACATCGTCCAGGTAAGCCTCACAACCGGTCATCCCAGACAAAACGTGATTTATCAACCGCTGAAATGTAGCGGGAGCATTTCGGACCCCAAAAGGCATAACTGTGTACTGAAGGAACCTATCAGGTGTAACAAAAGCAGATAGTTCTTTAGCACGGGATGTCAATGGCACTTGCCAATAACCTTTCAGAAGGTCAAATTTACTAACGAATTGCGCTGAGCCGACACGGTCAACACAGTCATCGATTCTTGGTAGAGGGTAACAATCGGATTTTGTCAGAGAATTGAGCTTCCTGTAATCGGTACAAAAACGATATGAATTATCAGGTTTATTCACCAAGATACATGGGGAGCTCCAAGAACTAAAACTGGGTTCCGCCAAGTCATGATCGAGTAAATAATCCACCTCTCTCTGAAGTAACTTCCTTTTTATCGGGTTGACACGATAAGCATGTTGTTTCACTGGCTGAGCCGTACCAACATCAATATCATGCTCCACGACGGAAGTTCGAGTAGGAACATAAGAAAAGATAGAGTGAAACGAGCTACCAACTCAATGATATCAGCCTTCTCCGACTCAGACAAGTGAGACAAAAGGTGAGCTAAGTTAGCAAGAACTTCAGAATTATTCAACCGCCCTTCCACTTTTCCTCGAGAGGGACCTTTCATCTCTTCTGGATTGTCATCCATCTCTACAGATGTTTTCGAAAAACTTGGATCTGCAATTCCAGTAGCTGTCGCAACATCAACAGACAGAGAAGGAACAGGACTCACATAAGATTTTAGTAAATTAACATGACACACCTGTATTTTCTTTCGACGATCGGGTGTATTTAATAGATAGTTGTTATTCGGGAAACACTTCGCAATCGTATAAGGTCCAGCAAACCTAGCCTGGAAAGGAGTAGTCAAAACAGGTAACAACGCCAGCACTTGATCACCTGCCTGAAAATGTCTGGACTTGACTTTGCGATCAAACAACCTCTGCATCTTTCCCTGAGATTTGGCTAACTTCCGCAGAGCAATAGCTCTAGCTTCGTAGAGTTGATAACGGAAACTACTTACATAGTCTAAAACATTCTCAGGAGGGTCTAAATTCGTCCACTCATCTGCCAAGACAGCGATAGGGCCCCTAACAGTGTGTCCAAATACCAACTCATTAGGGCTAAAACCTATGCTCTCCTGTACAACCTCACGAATAGCGAGCAACATCCAAGGAAGTCCTTCCTCCCAGTCACAGTCAAGTTCGACACAATAAGACCTCAAAAGTGACTTAAGAGTCTGATGGAATCTTTCCAGACATCCTTGACTTTGAGGGTGATAAGCACTTGATATATTATGTTTAACTTTAAGTTGTCGCATGACCTTAGAAAAGTTTCGGGACATAAAATTTGAACCCTGATCAGACTGAATGGTTTCTGGAATGCCAAAAATTGACATGAAACTGGTTAAAGCCTTTAAAATAGCTTTGGAGGTTATTGATCTCAGAGGATAAGCTGCGGGGTAACGTGTAGTCTGACACATTACTGTAAGTAAATATGCATGTCCAGCCTTAGATCGTGGTAAAGGACCAACGCAATCAATAGTCAAGTGTGCCAAAGGTGTTGTAACTGCAGCAATAGGCTGTAAGGGAGCTAATGGAACCTTTTGATTTGGCTTACCTGTCATCTGACAAGTATGACAGGCTCGTATATAGTTAATCACATCTCGCTTACACCTAGGCCAATAAAATTTCCTTAACACTCTATCATAGGTCTTTCGTACCCCCATATGACCAGCCATGCCCTGATGTGATAGTTGTAGGAGGTCCTGACGGAAATTAAGTGGAACCACGATTTGGATCCTAGGACCGAGTGAAAAGTCAAAGCTCATAGGTTGTTGTCTATAAAGCAATCCATCTCGGAGAAAATAGAAGGGAGATGAAGTCTTGTCTTCTCCTTCACGAGCTAAAGAGAACAATTCTTGCAGAGTATCATCCGCCTGCTGTGCTTTGATAAGGTCATCTCGAGTCACACTATAAAGCGGAGATAAAGAGCAAGATATGTTAACATGGTCATCACAGATAAATGGACATTCTGACACTGTATCAGACTTATCAGTCTTATGGTTATCAACAGCATGTGAATCATGCACAGGAATCACATCTTCCCCATCCGTACACACAGTACTTAGTTCTGGCTGAGAGGAATTTTCAGAAACAATAAAAGTATCACAAAGAATGTTTTCAGTTTCATCTGGCATACTTTTCTTAGCCATCGCTTGAGTTATTGCACATGCAGGGTATAAATTAGGACAGTCAGAAGATCCATCCCATTTCTCAATAACAGAAACCACTACAGGTGGAACACCAGCGTCAGACTTTTCCCAAACATTTCCCCCGGCTAAATCATTGCCAAGTATGAAAGTGACACCTGAGACAGGAAGCATAGCACGAACTCCAACTACCACCTCACCTGACACGAGTTTAGAATCAAGATGAATGCAGTGTAGAGGAACTTCCATAAACCCCATCTCAAGTCCTCTAACCAGTACATGGGTTCCCGTATCAGTTCGTTCAGACAGTGGCAAAAGTCCTTCCAACAAAAAGGATTGCCCCGCCCCAGTATCTCGTAGGATGCGTACAGGCACAGTCTCATCCGAATTAGGCAAAGCCCCGGTCCCTTCAGTGAGGAATGGTGCAAAATCAACACTATTTTTAACATTCTCCATCTCAGTAATATCTACCCGTTCAACCTGTTCATTAAATCGAGCAGGAGTATGATTCACATTTGATGTAGAAATTAAACCCACAGGTTTAACACCCTTCTCTTTCTTTTTGAGAGCGATACAGTCTGAAATTTTATGTCCTAGCTTCTTACTGTAAAAACAAACCATCTCAGCTTTCATACGTGAAGTATTATCAGCAATATTTGACACAGTATTCTGGCGTGAAACCATCTTTTTAGGTTTAACAGTAACGCCCAACTTAGACCTGCTCGAATCGTTGAAGTGATTGACAGAAATTTTATGAGTGAGAACAAATTCATCTGCCATAAGAGCAGCATGTGACATTTTACTCACTTTATGCTCATTGAGATACATCGCAACAACATTTGGAACACAGTTTTTGAACTCTTCTAAAAGAATCAGTTCTCTAAGCTGTTCCTTGGTGGTTACTTTTACGGAGGTACACCAGCGGTCAAACAAATTTTCTTTCTCTCTAGCAAACTCAAGATATGTACAGTTTTCAGCCCTAAAGTGACTTCTGAATTTCTGGCAGTATGCTTCAGGTGCCAGTTCATAAGCATGCAAAATAGCAGACTTAACGATTTTATAATCACCACTTTGTTCCATAGTCAGCGCTGAATAAACTTCCTGAGCTCTTCCTACTAAAACACATTGCAACAGTAAGGTCCAAAATTCTTTTGGCCATCTTAAAGACTCTGCAACACGCAAGGCAAGGCAGGTTTACTTCTCTACTTCCTTCTCCGAAAACAGCGGCACAAGTCTAATGTTTTTGTAAATGTCAAAAACAGGTGCAGTAAACACGGTTTCCACAGACGATGCGTGACGTGGAGTTTCAACTGTTTGGGCACGCAACTCTAACTCCATTTTCCTCAACTGAAAATCTCTTTCCTCCCTTTCAGATTGTAACTCCAGTTTATGTAACTCCAGTTTCTGTTGTAACTCTAGTTTTCTCATTTCAAAATCACTTTCTTTCAGTGCACAAGCATCACGCTCAGCACGTAATTTTTCCGCATCCACACATAACGTCTCAGGTTACGTATGTAAACCTGGTTCCCTGAGAGGGAACGAGACGCTGCGTCGAGACGCTGCGTCGAGACGCGGTGGGAACGCCCTGCGTGATTGTGTCGTGAAGCAAGTGTATAATCAGTCCAATGGAGAGACGAGACCTCATAGGCGGGTGACGTCATCGACCAGGAAACTATAAAGCACACCTGAAAACAGACCGCGACAGCTTCTGATAAGCCTGAAGCAAGTCGATCAGTTATAACCGGTTTTAATGTACTGACGCTTTTTTGACGTCGTTTATCGCGTATGTGTTTTGTCACGGTAGCATACACTGGCAGAGGAAGGTGAGACGCGAGTGCGAGTAATTAAAAATGCTTTATGAACAACCTTTATCAGAATCAGAATCAGAATCAATTTTATTGCCAAGTAGTGTTGTGCACATACAAGGAATTTGCTTTGGTAATAAGGTGTTACCGTGGCTGCTATAATCAGCGCTTTATGAACAACCTGGTAAGCACGACCTAGAGAAGACACGCTGTGTGCGCTCAAGCACACATAGAATATGCAGGAGGTAATACCACTAAATTGATAAACCACGTTAGCCATTTTCACCCCGAGCTGTGAACGCCTGGAAGAGTCTGACTGCTGTAGAGTCCGCGGATGAGCTCCAACGTCACCCGAATCCACAGCCAAAAATCATCCACCCGCCCCAATAATATTCTCTGATTTAAGTATCCGTTGTTAAGCGTGATTATAAATGGATGATCGTCACCTTCAACAGCGGACTCGGCGACGGTTGATGCGCGCTCTCTTGGGTAACATTATACACTGATGAATGAGTGCTGCTTTTAAATGTAAATTTCATTAAAACAAAATTGATTTGACAGAATTTCATTTTCTTAATGGCATAAATATGCTTTACTCCCTTGAAACTTAAACTGGAATGTCACTGTTTCTGTCACTGCGACTTCCCGAACAGGCGAACACGCACACACACAAACACACGCGCACACACACACACACATTACTATTGAAGTAAAATTGAAGATGCAGTGCACCGCAATGCATCGCGATATCGAATTGAACTGAATCGATGACATGATAATCGTAATCGAACCGAACCGTGAGACCAGTGTAGGTTCACACCCCTAATAAGAGCTATTGCCATTTGCCTTATTTTATATTTTTATGGTGTTCTTTGGTTACTCAGTCATGTCTTATTTTTCCAATAAGAAGCCGGTTAGACACGTTGAGTCATCAGTATATTGGAAAGCTAAACTTTCTATGTTGACCTTACTGCATATCCAGGCCCGGATTAAGAGGACTTTGGGCCCTGGGGCTATAGCAACACCAAGGGGCCCCTTTCATCTGATTGCCACGCCACAGTCTTCTACAGCAATAAATATTTTTTTTATTGTTATTAAAGCTGCTTTTCCTCTTTGTCGCCATCTCTGTTCGAAAACTGCAATTGCAGTTATTTGCGGAATTATCAACTTTAAGTGGGTTGTACATCGGCATGAAACAGCGCGGATGAATCCAATGTTTTGAGGTGAGTGTGCGGCTGTTAATCACCGCGCCGGTGTGGATACGGGCATTCAGAATCACACATTATACTTTTGGAAGTATGACCAATATTAGAATTTTCAACAGAAAATACAGGTCCTTCTCAAAAAATTAGCATATTGTGATAAAGTTCATTATTTTCCATAATGTAATGATAAAAATTAAACTTTCATATATTTTAGATTCATTGCACACCAATCGAAATATTTCAGGTCTTTTATTGTTTTAATACTGATGATTTTGGCATACAGCTCATGAAAACCCCAAATTTCTATCTCAAAAAATTAGCATATTTCATCCGACCAATAAAAGAAGTGTTTTTAATACAAAAAAAGTCAACCTTCAAATAATTATGTTCAGTTATGCACTCAATACTTGGTCGGGAATCCTTTTGCAGAAATGACTGTTTCAATGCGGCGTGGCATGGAGGCAATCAGCCTGTGGCACTGCTGAGGTGTTATGGAGGCCCAGGATGCTTCGATAGCGGCCTTAAGCTCATCCAGAGTGTTGGGTCTTGCGTCTCTCAACTTTCTCTTCACAATATCCCACAGATTCTCTATGGGGTTCAGGTCAGGAGAGTTGGCAGGCCAATTGAGCACAGTAATACCATGGTCAGTAAACCATTTACCAGTGGTTTTGGCACTGTGAGCAGGTGCCAGGTCGTGCTGATAAATGAAATCAGATGGAAGCATGAAGTGCTCCAAAATCTCCTGATAGCTAGCTGCATTGACCCTGCCCTTGATAAAACACAGTGGACCAACACCAGCAGCTGACATGGCACCCCAGACCATCACTGACTGTGGGTACTTGACACTGGACTTCAGGCCTTTTGGCATTTCCTTCTCCCCAGTCTTCCTCCAGACTCTGGCACCTTGATTTCTGAATGACATGCAAAATTTGCTTTCATCCGAAAAAAGTACTTTGGACCACTGAGCAACAGTCCAGTGCTGCTTCTCTGTACCCCAGGTCAGGCGCTTCTGCCGCTGTTTCTGGTTCAAAAGTGGCTTGACCTGGGGAATGCGGCACCTGTAGCCCATTTCCTGCACACGCCTGTGCACGGTGGCTCTGGATGTTTCTACTCCAGACTCAGTCCACTGCTTCCGCAGGTCCCCCAAGGTCTGGAATCGGTCCTTCTCCACAATCTTCCTCAGGGTCCGGTCACCTCTTCTCGTTGTGCAGCGTTTTTTGCCACACTTTTTCCTTCCCACAGACTTCCCACTGATAGCCTTGATACAGCACTCTGGGAACAGCCTATTTGTTCAGAAATTTCTTTCTGTGTCTTACCCTCTTGCTTGAGGATGTCAATGATGGCCTTCTGGACAGCAGTCAGGTCGGCAGTCTTACCCATGATTGCGGTTTTAAGTAATGAAACAGGCTGGGAGTTTTTAAAAGCCTCAGGAATCTTTTGCAGGTGTTTAGAGTTAATTAGTTGATTCAGATGATTAGGTTAATAGCTCGTTTAGAGACCCTTTTCATGATATGCTAATTTTTTGAGATAGGAATTTTGAGTTTTCATGAGCTGTATGCCAAAATCATCAGTATTAAAACAATAAAAGACCTGAAATATTTCAGTTGGTGTGCAATGAATCTAAAATATATGAAAGTTTAATTTTTATCATCACATTATGGAAAATAATGAACTTTATCACAATATGCAAATTTTTGGAGAAGGACCTGTAATGTCTGAACAAGTAAGTAACATCCACTTTTGTTCTGATCAACTAAGGGGGAAAAAAAGCATTGCAGTAAATCTTATTTTGTATAAACAAATAACAATCATAGTGCTATGAAATAAACGGTGTATGAACAGAATCCCGGTTATGCATAAACATGTTATAATATAACATAATATAAACATCTTATGACAGGAAAATTTTGATATGTAATATCAGGATAAAAATTACTTGAAAAATTTCTTGGTTCATTTTGGGAACCTTTTATTGATAAAACATTTTTACCCCCTCCCCTTCCATAAGTGCATTTACTCCAGATATGAACTCAAAAACATAAAGGTTGCCAAAATCAGCAAAAACATTACTCATACTTAAGTCATACTTCCTCAATAAGTACTTAACCATGAATAATTTAAAGGGATAGTTCAACAACATCACCCTCATGTTGTTCAAAACCTGTATAAATGTATTTCTTCTGCTGAACACAAAAGAAGATATTTTAAAGAATGTTGGTAACCAGACAGTGATGGCACCCATTGACTTCCATAGTAGGAACAATATATATTAAAGGGATAGTTCACCCAAAAATGAAAATTATGTCAGTAATTACTCTCCCTCATGTTGTTCAACCCCGTAAGACCTTCGTTCATCTTCAGAACACAAATTAAGATATTTTTGATGAAATCTGAGAGCTGGATCACTCCTCCATAGGCTTCTTCAGGGACTGAAACTTGCCAGCCCCGAAAAGTTATTAAAGACATCGTTAAAATAGTCCAAGTGACTACAGTGGCTCAATCTTAAGTTTATCAAACGACGAGAATACTTTTTGTACGCAAAAAAACAAAAATAACGACTTTATTTCAACTATTCATTTCCTTCTCTGTGGGCGTCGAGTGAGTTCACTAGTGTAACAGCGCAGCGCTTCTGTTGTTGTACGTCACACGCATCATCACACACATGACCAGCGTCGGCCAATAGTGAGCCTGCGTGTGACGTAGCTCTACGCTATCACACTACGCTAACTGACTCGAGGCCCACAGAGAAGGAAATGTATAGTTGAAATAAAGTCGTTATTTTTGTTTGTTTTTGCGCACAAAAAGTATTCTCGTCGCTTGATAAACTTAAGATTGAGCCACTGTAGTCACTTGGACTATTTTAACGATGTCTTTAATAACTTTTCGGGGAATAAGTGTCAATCCCTTAGAAGCCTATGGAGGAGTGATCCAGCTCTCAGATTTCATCAAAAATATCTTAATTGGTGTTCCGAAGATGAACGAAGGTCTTACGGGGTTGAACAACATGAGGGTGAGTAAATACTGACATAATTTTCATTTTTGGGTGAACTATCCCTTTAAGTCAATGACTACCGTAAACTGTCTGGTTACTAACACTATATAAAATATCTTCTTTTGTGTTCAGCATAAGAAATAAATTATTTCAGTTTGAACAACATGGGGGTGAGTAAATGATGACAGAATTTTTTTTTTATAACTTTCCTTTTACATAGGGTCTTACAGTTAAATAGTCTTTTTTTCTAGCTTTAGCAGAGCAGAAATCCTTTATGATATCATTAAAATCCATTAAAATCCAGTCACTGTTTTAATAATCGAGTCATTCATTCAACCGATTTGTTCAAACGGCTGTTTGATTCAACGACGAAGCAAACAAGGAGTCATTTAATCATTAAATGAATGGATTTGTTCAAAACGCGGATTATTCAGTAACGAATATCAGTTTCAGAGATTGTTTCTGCTGTGATTTCATTTTGGAATTTTCATCGGCGAAGTGACGATAAACCAAAACGTAACTCTCAATGTTAACTTATTGGTCAACTCATTTATTGTTGCATAACATATGTAACAGGAATGAGTAGACTATGCCTTTAAATGGGCAGATGACGTAATGAGCCGGCTGCTTAAAGTCTCGCGGGCGTTAAGGAAAGGGGTCTTTCTCGCTCTCGTTCTACGTTCAAGGAGTGAGTTTGTGTTTCTTCCTCTGCTGGCGGGTGGAAGGAGTTGAACCATTGACCTCGATAAAGATCTTTCCTGCACCAACGATTGTTCTGAGAGCATAGTGGGTGTGCCATGTCTGCTGGGCTTTGGCCACCTGATGTGAGTGAACGATTGAGTTCGTTTGTTTATTTTAAATTGTTAAACTTAACAAAATGTGTATTTTTTTTTAGGAGCATTAATACTTTGCCGAGTTGCCGGCCGCGTTACAACACGCCTGCTCTCATTAACCCGTTTAATCCCACCGGTCACAATTGTGACCGCATCTTTTTTCTTATTTCTGGAAGCTCTAAAAATGTTGTTATTGACTTTGGGCAAGACATTCAACTTTTAAATGACAAAATAGATTGTCTTGATTAAAATCTATTAATGTCATGTGACTAGTGTGAAAGGTCACATGACCAGATCAGTTACTTCCTGCTTGCACATCTAGAAGAAAATGGCTGCGCGTACTTCCCTACTATATAGTATGCGAAAAACAGTACGCGAGCAGAGTAGTATGTCCGAAATCATAGAATTCGAAAAACAGTAGGCGAAAAGTACCCGGATGACCTACTACTTCCGGCGAGATTCTGAAGTGCGCATACGATGGACACTTTACTATCCCATGATGCCACGGGAGCGGAGTTGTTGTCGTTATATTTGAAAAATGGCGGAAAACGGAGACGCGGCTGTTTTCAAGTGTAAGTACTATAAACACTTTTTGTTTCTTTGTGGTTAAATTGTGTTTGTTTAACATCATCTAAGTAAACTATTGACTTGTTAAACGTTTAAATAATGAAAATCGCTGGTACAATTTTCCGAATTGGCTGCAAAATGACAATTTTATCATTATTATTATTACCGAACAGAACGAGCTAATGCCTGTCAGCTAGCTAACGTTAACTCTGTTTTCTTTCAACAAAGACGTTCAAAACTTTTATTTTTTATTTTACAACGATCTTATTTCTCCTTTACCTGTGTTGTTATTATGAAATATTTGTTGGCTAACTGTATATAGCAAGCTAAGTTACTGTTAACAAGTGTACCTCAGCTTGTCCATGTAACATTAATAGATTGACCATGGTTCATCACTAATGTTAAATCCTGTGTTGATGTTGCAGGGGTTGATGAACACACGCGTGTTCTGATTGAGTGGAGAGTGGCTAATGAAGCCCTCTTCACTGGAAAGCGAAATGCTGCAATAAAAGGTTTTGAGTAAGTATACAAGAAAAATGTAATATGTAATTTTTTTTCAAGTGCTGTAGATTCAATGGTAAGTTAGTTGTAGATGTAAACATTTCTACTCGAGCTCTTACTGCATTCCTTATATGCTTGATTTCTGTGCATTTATTGCAGAGTTTTTATCACAGAGCAGAGGCTAGAGCGCAAAATGTCTGCTGCGCAGATAAAAAAAAAATGGGAAAACCTTAAACAGAAATATAAAGTAAGATTTTTTTATTATTATAGTTCACCCCAAAATGAGAATTCTGTCATGATTGAATCATGCTCATGTTTGGCCCTGTAATGCAATAATTTAACGAATGATATGTTTTACAATATAATTGACTGTCTTTATTCTGTTTTCAAATATGTGTAGGATCTGAA
This sequence comes from Gila orcuttii, assembly GCA_026230005.1. Lineage (NCBI taxonomy): Eukaryota > Metazoa > Chordata > Actinopteri > Cypriniformes > Leuciscidae > Gila > Gila orcuttii. The sequence continues at coordinate 74,825,123 of JAPDVR010000001.1, read as the reverse complement.
ATGTCCACAGACTGGGGTGAGCACTGAGGATGGGGGTGTAACAGCAGCGTCCTGGAAATGGTATTCTGCCATGGATGAGGCAATAGGGGGCAGACCCTCCATCACACCACCCACACTTATTGCCTCATCTGGTCCAGATGTTGCTGTTACCTCTCCATCCTCAGTGAGGTCAGAGCGTGTAAGAGTAGGGAGGAAAAGAAAAGAAGTTGAGGAGCTGATCCGAGAGATGGAGGAGAGGGAAGCTGAAAGGGAACAAGACGCCATTGAAAGGGAGGAGAGGCGATGGAGAGAGATGGAGGAAAAGGAGGAAAGAAAAGAAAGAGAGCGACGAGAGCATGAGAAGAGGCTAGAACAGGAGGCCAGAGAAAGAGAAGAAAGAAGAGACCGAGAAGTGAGA
>JAPDVR010000001.1:74732226-74819726 GCA_026230005.1 Gila orcuttii | reverse complement strand
ATCACATTCCAGTAACTAAAGTCCAGTAATGCTGATTGAAATTTCTTATATAAAAAATCTACATCACAGTACCGATACATTTTTGAAACTTTTTCATATGCAGAATATATAGTTCTTGAAGTGCTTGAGCATATAGCTGATGGAAATATCTCAGATGTTGACTTTATGTGATGATGAGGAAGATGGAGATGTAAGAAAAATATCAATATTTAAAACTGTATAAAGTAAAATGACTAGCTTCTGGCCAAATGAACATACGGATTTGACCTAAATCTAAAGCGTAAACTTGAATATTCATATTTTTTTTACACAAATGCATCGCTTCGCTTCAGAAGGCCTTTATTTACCCCCCAGAGCCGCATGGAGCACTTTTATCATGGATGGATGCACTTTTATGGGCTTTCAAAACAGAAACAACCATTCACTGCCATTATAAAGCTTGGAAGCCAGGACATTTTTTAATATAACTCCGACTGTGTTCGTCTGAAAGAAGAACGATGTCATACACACCTAGGGTGGCTTGAGGGTGAGTAAATCATGGGCTAATTTAAATTTTTGGGTGAACTATCCCTTTATCGGTATAGTACACCCAAAAATTATATTTGTCATTACTTACTCATCCTCATGTTGTTCTTAATCTGTATGAGTTTCTTTATTCTGCTGAAGACAAATGAAGATATTTTAAAGAATGTCGATAACTAGACAGTTGACAGTAGCCATTGACTTCTATAATATTTTTTCCTACTATAGCCTATATATTCCTTATAACTACATATTATATTATGATATAATATTATCATTATTAGTAATTATTTAGGAAATTATAATAATATTTAGCAGTAATGTATCAATATAGATACTACAGTACAATACCGTATAATTAATTACAGCAAAAGCGGAACAAATGACGAAATACAGTAAAAATACAGTAAAGTAGGCTACTATTTGGTAGTTTACAGTACTGATCTTGTGTACTGTAAAGTGAATTACAGTACAGTTACTGGAAATCAAAATACAGTAACTTGCTGGCAACCGTGCTGCTAGTAATGTACTGTAACAATACAAGAAAATCGTTAACAGAGAAATTGTTTCAAAGACACACATAGGAAATTACTCTAACATGAATGCATTGATTGATTCCTAGGTTTATTTTGTTATGAATAAACAAATGTGTGATCTATAAAGCAAAAACCTTACGATAAAAGTTGAAATATTGTAATGTTCAATATTGTAATGTTTTTTGATCTAAAAAAAGAAAGATGTGCAAATAAAATGACCCTACCATGACCATATTGATTGATTCTAAGATATTTAGTTTGTTACAAACAATGTGCAATCTGTAAAACAAAAACCTCAAAATTAAAGTTGAAATGGTAAACTGTTGAAAAGTTTTTGACCTTGAGAAAAAGCTTTAAGTATATACTAACAATTTTTATGTTTATTATTTAATTTTATGTTGGTACATTTTTGTGAAATACACCTGTTTTGACCTGATGTCCATTGAAATGGACAAAAAAAAATAATATTAAAGCCAAACATTTTTTTTTTTTTTTTATTTGGTCTCATTTATAGAAGCCTCATGAGCTGGGAAAATGTACTTTTATATTTTTCAGAAACTTAAAACATAATTCAGGTCTGAAGGGGTTAATAAACTAGATGGGTTTTGATTTCAGGTCAAACCCTTTTCTTGGCAAGCGGCCGCCGTTTCTTTTCCTCACCACAACTTGGAATTTGACTACTTTACATTTTGTTGTTATAATTTAATTTTTGTGGTCTAATTTAATTTGATTGGGCGATGAATTATATCAGTCAGGCACATTTTCCAATAACTTCTTGTTATTTTATTATACACAAATCAACCACCTGATTTAACAATCTCATTTCCTCCAGCCAATCACGGGCCCCCTAATCCTGCGGGCCCTGGGGCTTCAGCCCCACCTAACCCTTATGTTAATCCGGCCCTGTGCATATCAGTAATCTTAGGTATTTAGGTTATTAAGGATTTACCAAGAATAAATGGCCTATTCAATGAGAATATGGAAATTGGTGAATACAGGCCTAATAATAATGATGATGCTTAATGCAGGCCTTATTAGGCTCTAATACAGACACATTAGTTATTTGTTAATTGCTAACATTTATTCCCTAAGTGTTACCTTCATTTCATCAATCAGTTCAACTTAAATATTTTATCAGTTAATCATTTTAAACATCTCAATTTATTTGATCAGAGCTCTTGTTTAAAACGGATAAATTGGGCGCATCAAATACAGTTTTATGATTGACTAGCGTTATGTATAGTTTCATTCTTTGACGCATGTCTGTTGTATTGCTAATTAGGCTAACTTTAACTGCCCTGATGTTAGTGGTTAACCAGCCAAAGATCAGAAAAATTAGGCAACGTTTATATAATTTCATTGTATTATTATTGTGAAACCCGTTTTTTTATGTCTCTTTCCAAACAGATATGCCAGGACCTGGTTCAACTACAAAGAAGTGTGCGTCTTGTTCTATGCCACTCAATGTGGCTTGCAAGACGTGCAAGTACTGCAAAGCAGCGCAGCCCCACAAGCTGCGTTTGAAAAAGAAATGAGAAAGATTTGATTTGAAATCAGAGACATGGTCACAGGCCCAGAAAAAGAATAACACTTCATCCCACCTGAGGGATGACGCTTCTTTGTTGGTATGTTACAGACTATTATTTTATTTTTTTGGCTTGCATGCATATTAAACGCCTGTATTTTTTAGTTTTAGGTTTACACTTATTGACCGTAGCTCATAATTAAAGGGATAGTTCACCCAAAAATAAAAATTCTGTCAGTATTTACTCACCCTCATGTTGTTCAACCCCGTAAGACCTTCGTTCATCTTCGGAACACGAATTAAGATATTTTTGGATTAAAGGGGTGGTTGATTGCGATTTCACTTTTTTCATTGTAAATAGTGTGTAATGTTGCTGTTGGTACATGAACAGTATCTGCAAAGTTTCTGCACTGAAAGTTCAACGTAAGCAGAGATATCGTCTTTGAAAAAACAGGAAGTTTAATGCCTACAAAAACGACTCGAATGGGACTACAACGAGATACTTCCCGGGTTTTATACGTAACTAACCCATAATCAACCCTCCCTCCAGAATATGCAAAAAAGGGGGCGTGGCCATATTTCTGTGCTTTATCGAAGAGGAAGAGTTATAGTGGAGAGCAGTAACGTTAGCCATGCCGTCGAAAGTGTGTTATTTTCACCCAGCTGTCAGGTCTTCTGTGTTCGGGCTTCCTATGGACACTGTAGTTCGTCAACAATGGCTACAATTTAAGTTTGATTATGTTCCTGAAAATTACAATTGTAATTTAGCTCTCTGTGCTGCGCATTTTACGGAAGACAGCTTCCAGAATCTCCACGAATTCAATGCCGGATTCAACAAGAAACTGTTACTAAAGCATGAAGCAGTTCCAACTTTAAAACCAGAGGCAGCAGTTGTTGGGCCACAACCTGTAAGTAAGACTTAATCATTTTAAATGTATTTGCATGTATAATTTTAGACATAATGCTTTAGTTTTTATCAAGGACGCAAACAAATGCCAGTGCTGGCTTTAGTAGCCACTTAGTTATGCTATTTCGTGTGTCTATGACAAACGCGTACAAACATTTTGGACCTGAATTTGTTATTATGTACTAATTTTGTAAATGTATTTTCCATGTATACTTTATGACGTAATTTTTAGATTTGATCAAGAACGTAAACCAATGCCAACGCTGTTTGTAGCAAGTTAGTTCTTTGCTATTTTGTGTGTATAAGACAAACGTGTACAAAGTTCAAAAATTATATGTAATTGCAACAGCAAACTTCAGCCGCTGTTATCAGATGTTTTCACGTTCTGTTGGCATTTTAACACAGTTGCCACATGTACACCTAAAGAAAACGATACACCGAGTAAACTAAGGTTTGTGAATAGATAAACGGTTGTTCATTATATCGACAAAACAATAACTTTAAAAAACGGTATTACTCAGTCATTTATTCAGTTATATTAAAAATTTAATCAGGAGAAAACCGTATCTCAAAAGCATTTTCAAGTAACAGCATATCAGAATTCTTATATAATAATAGTAGAATAGAATAATAATAATGATTCAAAAATGTACCATTCAGAAATGATTTGTAAGAGCCGTGTTTGGGGAGGTTCTGCTTGACTCTCTTCATCGCCGCTTTCTGGGTCTGATTCTGGCTCAAGCTGATACGCAGTATTGACACCATTATTTACATTTGACCGGAGCCGGAGCACATGCAGCTTTCGCCCGTAAAGGTAATGGGCGTGAAGTTTCCGCCACGCAGTTTAGCCAATTGCAACACACCGGCCCAACTAACCAATCTGAGCCCATTGCCTGTTTCTGAGGGAGTGGTTTCATAGAATCAGGAAGTCAACCGGTCGTACAAATGACAGAGGAGAAAGCGGCTTACAACAAAGGTGAAATTTATGAAAAATAAGGCTTAAAAAAAAAAAAAAAACGAAGACATGTTATATTGCATCCCATAAACACAGTCATGCAAAGAAAAAAAGCAGTAAACCACCCCTTTAAATCTGAGAGCTGGATCACTCCTCCATAGACCCCGAAATGTTATTAAAGAAATCGTTAAAATAGTCCAAGTGACTACAGTGGCTCAATCTTAAAGTTTATCAAGCGACGAGAATACTTTTTGTGCGCAAAAACAAACAAAAATAATGACTTTATTTCAACTATTCAACTATTCGCAATCACACTACGTTAACTGAGTAGAGGCCCACAGAGAAGGAAATTAATAGTTGAAATAAAGTCGTTATTTTTGTTTGTTTTTTGCGCACAAAAAGTATTCTCGTCGCTTGATAAACTTAAGATTGAGCCACTGTAGTCACTTGGACTATTTTAACGATGTCTTTAATAACTTTTCGGGGAGGCAAGTTTCAATCCCTTAAGAAGCCTATGGAGGAGTGATCCAGCTCTCAGATTTAATCAAAAATATCTTAATTTGTGTTCCGAAGATGAACGAAGGTCTTACGGGGTTGGAACAACATGAGGGAGAGTAAATACCGACATAATTTTCATTTTTGGGTCAACTATCCCTTTAAGTAAAGATCTTCTGAATGAAAAATCACTGTAAAGCTTCTACTTGCTGATCCCCAAATTCTAAAGACTGTTATTGCAGCGAAATGGTTCTTATGAGTATACACGCAGCATATGTCATAATGTTAGTATACAAAGAACTTGCCTTAACTGACTCTGAAATTTACCAGAGCATAAATGTTCAGAAATAATGTAGATTTTGCTTTACTCTTGTTGGAAGCTGGAAAGGTTTCAGGCCCTTGGCTCCAGGGGTGTGTTATTTACAGGTGCTGCTCATATAATTAGAATATCATCAAAAAGTTGATTTATTTCAGTAATTCCATTCAAAAAGTGAAATTTGGATATTATATTCATTCATTACACACAGACTGATATATTTCAAATGTTTATTTCATTTAATTGTGATGATTAAAACTGACAACTAATGAAAATCCCAAATTCAGTATCTCCGTACTTACTGCTTTAACGTTAATCTGAACAGCAGAACTTTAGTTAACTGCTAAATGAATACATTCAGTGTAAATGTAGCTAGCTAGTTAACTCTGGCAGCTGAAAATCTATTGACCATTTCATAAAAATATCAGTTAGCCGTTAGCGCTAACGGAGTTGACTACAAAGCAAAGCAAAAAGACCACCACTTATATGATTTATGAGACGTTTGCCCTGTCGATCGTGAGACCGATTACAGCAGTTCACAATACAGCAATACTGAACCATTTTCCTAAAAATAACCTAAATTAAACCTAATATTATCTAATGACCAACGTAATTACGTACTGCCTACTATACAGTACATCTACTTCCGTACCGTGATTCCCACAATGCATCGCGACGTGACGATCCCGAGCTCATGTTAGTGAGGTCACACAGTCACACCAGTGACAATTTTGATGTTAAAACATTTGTAGAGGTCTTTATACACCAACTACAGCTATGGTATTCTGTATCTTGTCAGAGGAACAACATAAAGGTATATATTTTTCACAAAATACCATTTTTATTAGTATATGACATCATAGACAGGTAGAATTGCATGTCATGTCATCCATCCACATATTATGATTGCACATTTTCTATATTACCTAAAACAAGTATAAAACACATCAGCAGCTGATGAGGAAGAGGAGTAACACTGTGATGAGGAAGAGGAGGATATAGTGAGTGAATCCTGGAGAGAGAGAGAGAGAGAGAGAGAGAGAGAGAGAGAGAGAGAGAGAGGATTGGATGGTTTAGTAATAAGTGTGTTCCTCTGTGGTACAAGGAAAAGCTGGATATGAAATTATACATTTTACTAAATATGTATTGTACATTAAAAACTAAATAAATTTAAGTGTCTAGGTAAATAAATTAATGTTTTCAATATATATATATATATATATATTTTTTTTTTTTTCTAAGTGAAAATGTCAAATGTTTCATTTTATCAGTTGTGGTACAACGTTGCAACAAGCTTAAATTAAATAAAATGCATGTTTTCTCATTGATATCATAGCGTAGTAGAGAATTAAGATTAAGATATATAGGTTTCTTAGTCTACATTTGAAGAAATAATTTTTATCCACAACGAAACCTGTATACGATGTTTATAGTTAACGAAAAGCGCTCTCTATCAGAGAAGATGAGTGGCTCTTAAAAGAGCCGTTGTTCGTCAGTGAGGGACCGGAGCGGTTATTTGCCCTTGGCGGGTTTCTCGGTCTTCTTGGGCAGCAGCACGGCCTGGATGTTGGGCAACACGCCGCCCTGAGCGATAGTCACTCCGCCCAGAAGCTTGTTCAGCTCCTCGTCATTGCGCACCGCCAGCTGCAGGTGCCGGGGGATGATGCGGGTCTTCTTGTTGTCCCGAGCGGCGTTCCCAGCCAACTCCAGGATCTCCGCGGTCAGATACTCGAGCACAGCCGCCAGATACACAGGAGCTCCGGCACCGACGCGCTCGGCGTAGTTGCCTTTGCGGAGGAGCCTGTGGACACGGCCGACGGGGAACTGCAGCCCTGCCCTGGACGAGCGAGTCTTGGCCTTCGCTCGAGCTTTGCCACCGGTTTTGCCTCTGCCGCTCATTTTAACGATCAGTTTTTAAACCTTCACAGTGGAAAAGACCAGAATGAAGAACAGTGTTTCCACATACTGTCTTTAAACTAGAGCGCCTGTCGCCCATTGGCTTAGAGTCTGTTAACATTTAAACCAATCACTGAACTTCCCTCCGAAACCCAACCCCTTTTCTGGCGGGAATATTTATGCACAAGTATTTGACAGACAGAAGAGATGAAACCATTGAAATATTTGAAATACATATAAAAAATTCAAATATGTACAAAAATGGATTTTATAAAACTGTTACACCTTTCACACACTGTATATTCTGTGCACATTGACCCGATACTGTACGGCATTATGTTCCTATTGTAATACTGGAGTTTTACCACTGCTTGTTGTTGTTTGTAATTGTCACAATTCTCCAGAATAGTGTTGTGTATATATTCTGCACTGTCAAACCATTTTTTATTTGAACTGTGATCACTGACGAACCCTCCATATGCTTTTTGGCCATTTTTATGCATACTAAATGGTTTAAAAAAATTTCATAACTTCTTGATTTTTAGATACAAAGTGTTTTCTATTGTTCGTTCAGATTACATGAGTCCAAGCAGCTGAAAGTCACATTTTGGCTATTTGTTTTCAAAACTAACAAATTATTAAAATACACGAGTTTTGCTCTTTACTCAGAGTTAGTGGGTGGCTCTTAAAAGAGCCGTTGATGGAGATATTGAAAGTAGATGTTTATCTCTTCTTGGGAGCTCCCCGTTTAGGCTTGGCGGCTTGAGGCTTTGCCACCTTCGGTTTCGCCGCTTTGGCCTTTTTCGGGCTCTTGGCTGCTTTCTTAGCGGCCGCGGGCTTCTTCGCCTTCTTGGGGCTCTTCGTCGCCTTCTTAGCGGGCTTGGCGGCGGGTTTCTTGGCCTTCTTGGGCGATTTTTTAGCGGCTGCGGGCTTCTTTGCTGCGGCGCTCTTGGGCTTCTTGGCAGCGGCGGGTTTCTTGGCCGCGGGCTTCTTCGCTTTAGGAGCCGCTTTCTTGGCCGCGGGTTTCTTCTTGCTCTCGATTTGCTGCTTGTTGAGCTTGAAAGAGCCCGAGGCGCCGGTTCCTTTGACCTGCACCAGGGTGCCTTTGGTCACCAAGCTCTTGATGGCGATCTTGACGCGGGAGTTGTTCTTCTCCACGTCGTAGCCGCTGGCAGCGAGCGCTTTCTTCAGCGCGGCGAGGGACACGCCGCTCCTCTCCTTGGACGCGGACACCGCTTTGACGATCAGCTCGCCGACGCCTGGACCTGCTTTCTTGGCTTTCGCAGCGGACTTCTTCTTGGGCGCTTTGGCCGGGGGGGCAGCAGCCGGGGCGGGTGCGGTTTCTGCCATAATCTCACTCTCTGATCGGATGATTTGCTGAGTTTCACACACGGTCTGCTTTCAGCAGTGAATGAATAGCGCTCGCGCGGCGCTGCGACTTTAAAAAACACATGAGAACCTCGTAGACTCAACCCGCCCGCTCTGTGTCTGTGCGCGTCCACGAGCCGCGGACTCTTGTGTTTTCTTCTCTTACATTTGGGCCAAAACTGGAGCGATTAAATAGTTTTTCGCAGTCAAAACTAAGTGAACAGTAAGCAGAGGTTCTGGGCTTTCATTAGAGACTAAAATACTCGAAGAGAAAATGTTTCTTTCGACTCTATCAGATCAAATCCAAGGCGAGCATCAGCCGCGGGGAAAAGCCGCGTGTAAATTTGATGGAAAGTTTTACTGTAAAAGTGTGTAAAAGTCTGAAGGCGTCCTCTGTGTGTTCAGCAAACAGTCTGTAAGAGACTTTAATGAAATCAGCATCAGTGAGGGTCGTGAGGAGGCTTTGATACAGATGTTGTTTTGGGCCGCTTGAAGCACAAGAACATCATCCCGAGTCTGTCTGTGACTCTCATCTCTGGCCTTATAATCATCATCATAATCATAAATATATACGTCTGATCCATAGGGTCTGATCATACAGTGTTAATGTTTTTACTTGTTTTCATAAGCTGATGTACATCATATAATGTAAATACAAATGTAAATCGTCATTTGTTTCTCAGTTTTCGGCTTTTGAATGATGATTGTGTTAAAGCTCTGAATGAGTTTCTCTATTAAAGCAAGTGACTGAAAAACAACTTATTTTTCTCTCTATTTCTTATTTTCCTCCTTGTTCTAGCTTGTACTTTTCTGGACAATGTTTGAAACTTTGTATTTCTAGCATTTTGTATTTGATTTGTATTTCCTTCATAAGTCTTCATAAGTACAATAATCTGCTAAATCATGGAATGTAAATAATAAAGCACATGTTACTCATTTTAACTAATTCATAAAATAGTCATCATATTTACTCTATATGTTTGATATATTTGACGTTGGTGTTTTAGACATACTATAAACTAGTTTTCTGACCTATATATTTATCTTTGTGTCATGAGAGCCCCATTTCTATTTACAAGAACAACAAGAAATAGGCCTATATATATCATAATCTTCCTCATGTTTCACTATATTATTGAGGATATTTTGTGGCTCACACGTGAAACAAAACATTTCTCTTTAACCCTGAACTAAAACTGAGAAACTTCTCGATCTAAAACAACAAACTTTAGACATTGATGAGCTTCAATTGAAATCATTTTGCTATTGAAAAATTATATTTATTTTTCTATGACCTTCATTGTCAAAAGTTGCAATAAACAGACCCTATGTGTTATATTAGTGTTGTATGTCAATATAAGTTTGCTGGTCAGATATAAAGCAGAAAGACAGTTTAAAAATGACAAAATTATAGATAATAATGAAAAACAAAGGCACAATCTATAAAGCAAACAGAGGAAGAAAAGTCCTGTAATAAAACACACATTAATAGTCACATATTCCTGTAATTTATTGTTCTTGTAGAGCCTGAATCTACAGGACTCCCGTTACAGTTTCTTGTGCAAACTTTATGATGCATGAAAAAGCATAATTTAATATAAATGTGTGATTTAATAACCCTACAGTTTTACCTGTCATTAAACAGACATGTGCTGAATTCTTGAAAAGGCTGGAAAACAATATTGTCACTGTTGTGTTGAAACACTGGAAGCAAGAATCAAAATCCAAAGTTTATTTAAATGTACACACAGAAGACTATAGGGAATCTCAGGAGAAATAATGTGAAGAGAAAGATGGGAGGAAGACAAGAAAAACAAAGACAAGGAAGAATAAGAGAAGGTCAGACACAGAAAAGACCGCAAGAGAAAGAGGAAAAAAGGCAAACATTTTATACGGTATACTACTTTTATTCATATTTCAGTAAATATCATTGTACAGAGAACATTATAAAAGTAAGACTGTACACTGGATGCATTGCTCAACAGAATGTGCTGTTTTTACAGATGAAACTCCAGATGTCTAGACATCATCGCTGTGTGAAAACTGCTTCAGTTTCAGATATGAAACAAATATTGAGAACATTTCACTGATAAAACCAAGAGATACATTTGTTTTACAGACACATACAGTTTTGAGGCTTTAATTGAGGAACCGATTAAGCTGATACAATGAAGGAAAAAGGCAACCTTTTATTTTAAGAGAATTAGTTCAATTATGTGGTTTTATTTAGAGACACCATTGTTAGTTCCCATGCTCTGCACACGGCTGGAAATGGAGAGTAAATATTGAAATTAAGTGTTATTTCATGTGTTTTTGAGTAAAGGAAACATCTGTTAATGTTTAATGTTCTGTTGTTTGACATATGAAAGTTTCTATTATGTTGTAGTTTTGATCGTTATTGTGCAGAAGAGTAGGGCTTATGGTGAGACTGTGAATAACTGTTCATTGAGAAATAACTTTGCTATAATCATTGAGCATTAATAAGTTTGTTGCTGTGCTAGTAGCATACAGACTTTCTAAAATTATACAAGTCAAAAATTAATGTCATTTTCATTCACTCAAGTTCACACAATTTTGAATCAACATTAAAGGCATGTTTCACTAAAATATTAAACTTGTGTCAGATTAAATAATTTAGGGAATATTCATGATTCATTCAAGTAGACTATGAAAGAGATCAAACCTTTACTACTTAAATCATACTGTTAATTACCATAATTTTAAGTAGCATATAACATTTTATGCTATATATATAGCTCCCGTAATAATGATGAAAATACTAAGCTTTCAATTATGCTAATGGTTAATAAAGAAACTAGATGAAAACAAAAGCTGCAACTTTTCACCCATTTAAAAACCATCTACAAGCATCATCAGCTCTTTTACAGGATGATGTGTGTGGCTCTTAAAAGAGCCTTTGTGTGAGCGCCTCTGGCTTCTACTTGGAGCTGGTGTACTTGGTGACGGCCTTGGTGCCCTCAGACACGGCGTGTTTGGCCAGCTCTCCGGGCAGCAGCAGACGCACGGCGGTCTGGATCTCTCTCGACGTGATGGTGGAGCGCTTGTTGTAGTGAGCGAGACGAGACGCCTCACCGGCGATGCGCTCGAAGATGTCGTTGACGAAAGAGTTCATGATGCCCATCGCCTTGGAGGAGATGCCGGTGTCAGGGTGAACCTGCTTCAGCACTTTGTAGACGTAGATGGCGTAGCTCTCCTTCCTGGACTTTCTGCGCTTCTTCCCTCCCTTCGCGGCGCTCTTGGTGACGGCTTTCTTGGAGCCTTTCTTAGGCGCGGGCTTGGCTGGTTCAGGCATGATGAGGAATGATCTCAGAGCTGACGAGTCAGTGTGAACACAGCAGCGGCACTGAGGCTTTTATTCACTGCACTATGCTAATTTACAAGGAGACACGGAGACCTTCTGATTGCCTGTTTTCATTGGCCGGACTTATAAACTCATGTTTCATTGGACAGCTCAAAGCATCACGAGCGGAACGAGGGCCAATCACAGGCGGTTAAATGATAGCCCCGCCCATCGCCCCATGTTTGAAAGACACGGTTTCCTTTGTTTAATTTCCCGCTCTTTTTATTAGTAGTAGTTTTGGGAAATAACCGGTTCTAGACAAATATTGTGCACCATCATGTAATTAAAACATCTTATAAACTCATTGAGGGAGCTTTGACGAAAGAGACCAATAACGGTCACATTTCCTTTAAAAACCTTGGAATTTCGTTGATTTATAAAACAGTTTATAATAACTACAGGAATAGTAAATAAAAGCCCATTTTAATAAGATAACATTTTTATCATACATTTATAATCATATTTTATGCATTTTCACTTCTGCTAACTTTAGTACCACTCTTATCTATTTTTTTTTTTTTTTTTTTTTTTTGTAAACCACATTTTAGCATCAGAGAATCGATAAAGACAAATATAATATTTTAGGTATCATCTGTTGGGTAAAGAGAATGAAAAGATGCTGAAAGTCTTGATACATTATGAGACTTTAGGAGCTCATTAATAAGTCTATTCTCGATCCAGAAAACAAAGTCCTTTTTAACTAATCATTTCGTGCATGAATTATGATAACCTCAGTCAGGATTTTTTTTATTTTTTGTTGCTCTTAGGGTAATGATTTAAAAAAAAAATGTACACATTTTTAAAGAGATTGTCAGATGAGTGGACAGTATGCGTTTTGGCTTTAACTGAAGAGATATTGAATTAAACATAATACAGTAATAACACAGTAATAAGTGTGTGTATTTAACAAACCAATCCATAAAATTAAATAAAATCATGTGAAAACTATAAAATACATTAAAAAATATTGTTACGAAAGGCATGACAAGTGCATTGAGTAATCAGATTACTTTTTTGATGTAACAAGTAAAGTAATGCATTACAAGTAACATATATCAGTCACAGTAATAGTGTGAACTGTAGCTGAAATATGATGCATGATGTCCAAATTAGTGGACAGATGATTAATCAGAATTTCCTCCCAATCTAAAAACAATACTTCAAATGTAACTGTGATATGACTTGTAGATATTGCTTGATGCTACAACATTTTTTACTGTAAAAGTGTGAAGGGTCCTCTGTGTGTTCAGCTCTGCTGTGATACAGATGTTGTTTTGGGCCGCTTGAAGCACACGAACATCATCCCGAGTCTGTCTGTGACTCTCATCTCTGGCCTTATAATAATCGTTTTCATAAATATATACGTCTGATCATACAGTATTAATGTTTTAACTCATTAAATATGCATTTAACCGTTCATCACGACATAAAAACATGTTCATAAAGGATTCGCAGTTTATCTCATACAGTATATGGAACCTGAATAGAAATGATGGAAATTATTGTGTTAGATGTTCTTTTAAATGATGCTGTGAACTGAATGATGAAGATAATGGATCAGTGTTGAGTTTACAGGTCTGAATGGAAATTATGGCCAGACTAGATTGGTCTGGTCCTGTTTGTTCACTTGAAAAAAACAATTTTAACGTTTTGTTTTGCTGGGTCTCAGTTGTCAAGTCAAGTCACTTTTTTAGCGCTTTTTACAATACAGATTGTTTCAAAGCAGCTTTACAGAGATAACAGGAAAATAATGTTGTAATAATATTGTTAAATATAAAATTAAATGTCCCCAACTAAGCAAGCCAAAAGCCAATGGCGACAAAGACGAAAAAGGCGAAGAAAGGCGACAGTTGTGTGTAAGAACCTCTAATAAACCTGAAAACATCAGGAACTTCAGCTGTTGATGTTGATGAAGTTGATGTTGCTGATGTAATTTGAAGAACTTGTTGTTCTACCATCTCAGTTCAACAATGTTTTACACATATTGAGTCAAAAACCACAACGTTAAATCTATTTTCTCTTATCATCTGTTTTGTACACATCTGATTATTTTCATCAGGAATATTTAAATGGTTTCTGTCATCTCTTCTGTCTCAATAGTTTTCTTCTAGTTTGGTTTAATGGTGGTTGTACTGGAATGCGAAGCATTCATGGGAAGTAAAAAAAAAAAAATTACTTATGCAATATGTGTTTTTAAATTCTACTTTCCAATCCTGTTATTTTGAGATAATTGAGTATTTATCTCTGTATATCCTTCACTCTAAGTCACGGAGTAGTTCACTTTAAAATGAAAATTAGCCCATGATTTACTCACCTCATAGGTGTATATGACTTTCTTCTTTCATGCGAATACAATCAGAGTTATATTAATAAACACACTGATGCTTCAGAGATAATGGCAGTGAATTGCAACCATTAGTTTGAAGCTCAAAAAAGTGCATCCATCCAGAACTCCTCACGGCTCCGGGGTTTAATAAAGGCCTTCTGAAGCAAAACGATGAGTTTGTGTGTAATATTATTTACCCGTTGCAAAGTAAAATTCTAACTTCCCCAAACTAACAAACGCAGTACTTACGCCTAAAGCGTAAATCATGACGTCAGAAGTAGCGTAGTGATCATGCCGTAGCGTAAATATCAAAAGTGCTTAAGTGGAATCTGCATGTTCGTTTAGCTTGTTAGTTTACTTTATAAAGTTTTAAATATGAATATTTAAATTCTTTTACTTTCATTTTCTTAAAGTTTATTCTTAAATAAACTCATAGCTTTGCTTCAGAAGGCCTTTATTAACCACCCGAAGCCTGTGCAGTTCGTTTATGATGGACAGATGCACTTTTATGATGGATAGATGCACTTTCATGATGGACAGATGCACTTTTATGATGGACAGATGCACTTTTATGATGGACAGATGCTTTTATGATGGACAGATGCACTTTTATGATGGACAGATGCTTTTATGATGGACAGATGCACTTTTATGATGGATATATGCACTTTTATGATGGACAGATGCACTTTTATGATGGACAGATGCACTTTTATGATGGACAGATGCTTTTATGATGGACAGAAGCACTTTTATGATGGACAGATGCACTTTTATGATGATAGATGCACTTTTATGATGGACAGATGCACTTTCATGATGGACAGATGCACTTTTATGATGGACAGATGCTTTTATGATGGACAGATGCACTTTCATGATGGACAGATGCACTTTTATGATGGACAGATGCTTTTATGATGGACAGATGCACTTTTATGATGGATATATGCACTTTTATGATGGACAGATGCACTTTTATGATGGACAGATGCACTTTTATGATGGACAGATGCTTTTATGATGGACAGATGCACTTTTATGATGGACAGATGCTTTTATGATGGACAGATGCACTTTTATGATGATAGATGCACTTTTATGATGGACAGATGCACTTTTATGATGGACAGATGCACTTTTATGATGGACAGATGCTTTTATGATGGACAGATGCACTTTTATGATGGACAGATGCTTTTATGATGGACAGATGCACTTTTATGATGGATATATGCACTTTTATGATGGACAGATGCACTTTTATGATGGACAGATGCACTTTTATGATGGACAGATGCTTTTATGATGGACAGAAGCACTTTTATGATGGACAGATGCACTTTTATGATGATAGATGCACTTTTATGATGGACAGATGCACTTTCATGATGGACAGATGCACTTTTATGATGGACAGATGCTTTTATGATGGACAGATGCACTTTTATGATGGATATATGCACTTTTATGATGGACAGATGCACTTTTATGATGGACAGATGCACTTTTATGATGGACAGATGCTTTTATGATGGACAGAAGCACTTTTATGATGGACAGATGCACTTTTATGATGATAGATGCACTTTTATGATGGACAGATGCACTTTTATGATGGACAGATGCACTTTTATGATGGACAGATGCTTTTATGATGGACAGATGCACTTTTATGATGGATATATGCACTTTTATGATGGACAGATGCACTTTTATGATGGACAGATGCACTTTTATGACGGATAGATGCACTTTTATGATGGATAGATGCACTTTTATGATGGATAGATGCACTTTTATGATGGACAGATGCACTTTTATGATGGACAGATGCACTTTTATGATGGATAGATGCACTTTTATGATGGACAGATGCACTTTTATGATGGACAGATGCACTTTTATGATGGACAGATGGACTTTTATGATGGATAGATGCACTTTTATGATGGACAGATGGACTTTTATGATGGACAGATGCACTTTTATGATGGACAGATGCACTTTTATGATGGACAGATGCACTTTTATGATGGACAGATGCTTTTATGATGGACAGATGCACTTTTATGATGGACAGATGCACTTTTATGATGGACAGATGCACTTTTATGATGGACAGATGCTTTTATGATGGACAGATGCACTTTTATGATGGACAGATGCACTTTTATGATGGACAGATGCACTTTTATGATGGATAGATGCACTTTTATGATGGACAGATGCACTTTTATGATGGATAGATGCACTTTTATGATGGACAGATGCACTTTTATGATGGACAGATGCACTTTTATGATGGATAGATGCACTTTTATGACGGATAGATGCACTTTTATGATGGACAGATGGACTTTTATGATGGATAGATGCACTTTTATGATGGATAGATGCACTTTTATGATGGACAGATGGACTTTTATGATGGATAGATGCACTTTTATGATGGACAGATGCACTTTTATGATGGACAGATGCACTTTTATGATGGACAGATGCTTTTATGATGGACAGATGCACTTTTATGATGGACAGAAGCACTTTTATGATGGATAGATGCACTTTTATGATGGACATGCTTTTATGATGGACAGATGGACTTTTATGATGGATAGATGCACTTTTATGATGGACAGATGCACTTTTATGATGGACAGATGCACTTTTATGATGGACAGATGCTTTTATGATGGACAGATGCACTTTTATGATGGACAGATGCACTTTTATGATGGACAGATGCACTTTTATGATGGATAGATGCACTTTTATGATGGACAGATGGACTTTTATGATGGATAGATGCACTTTTATGACGGACAGATGCACTTTTATGATGGACAGATGCACTTTTATGATGGACAGATGCACTTTTATGATGGACAGATGCTTTTATGATGGACAGATGCACTTTTATGATGGACAGATGCACTTTTATGATGGACAGATGCACTTTTATGATGATAGATGCACTTTTATGATGGACAGATGCACTTTTATGATGGATAGATGCACTTTTATGATGGACAGATGCACTTTTATGATGGACAGATGCACTTTTATGACGGATAGATGCACTTTTATGATGGACAGATGCACTTTTATGATGGATAGATGCACTTTTATGATGGATAGATGCACTTTTATGATGGACAGATGGACTTTTATGATGGATAGATGCACTTTTATGATGGACAGATGCACTTTTATGATGGACAGATGCACTTTTATGATGGACAGATGCACTTTTATTATGGACAGATGCACTTTTATGATGGACAGATGCACTTTTATGATGGATAGATGCACTTTCATGATGGACAGATGCACTTTTATGACGGACAGATGCACTTTTATGATGGACAGATGCACTTTTATGATGGATAGATGCACTTTTATGATGGACAGATGGACTTTTATGATGGATAGATGCACTTTTATGATGGACAGATGCACTTTTATGATGGACAGATGCACTTTTATGATGGACAGATGGACTTTTATGATGATAGATGCACTTTTATGATGGACAGATGCACTTTTATGATGGACAGATGGACTTTTATGATGGATAGATGCACTTTTATGATGGACAGATGCACTTTTATGATGGACAGATGGACTTTTATGATGGATAGATGCACTTTTATGATGGACAGATGCACTTTTATGATGGACAGATGCTTTTATGATGGACAGATGCACTTTTATGATGGACAGATGCTATTTTATGATGGATAGATGCACTTTTATGACGGATAGATGCACTTTTATGATGATAGATGCACTTTTATGATGATAGATGCACTTTTATGATGATGGATAGATGCACTTTTATGATGGACAGATTCACTTTTATGATGATAGATGCACTTTTATGATGATAGATAGATGCACTTTTATGATGGATAGATCCACTTTTATGATGGACAGATGCACTTTTATGATGGACAGATGCTTTTATGATGGACAGATGCACTTTTATGATGGACAGAAGCACTTTTATGATGGATAGATGCACTTTTATGATGGACAGGTGGACTTTTATGATGGATAGATGCACTTTTATGATGGACAGATGCTTTTATGATGGACAGATGGACTTTTATGATGGATAGATGCACTTTTATGATGATGGATAGATGCACTTTTATGATGGACAGATGCACTTTTATGATGATAGATGCACTTTTATGATGATGGATAGATGCACTTTTATGATGGATAGATGCACTTTTATGATGGACAGATGCACTTTTATGATGGACAGATGCACTTTTATGATGGACAGATGCTTTTATGATGGACAGATGCACTTTTATGATGGACAGAAGCACTTTTATGATGGATAGATGCACTTTTATGATGGACAGATGGACTTTTATGATGGATAGATGCACTTTTATGATGGACAGATGCTTTTATGATGGACATATGGACTTTTATGATGGATAGATGCACTTTTATGATGGATAGATGCACTTTTATAATTGACAGATGCAATTTTATGATGGACAGATGCTTTTATGATGGACAGATGCACTTTTATGATGACAGATGCACTTTTATGATGGACAGATGCACTTTTATGATGGATAGATGCACTTTTATGACGGACAGATGCACTTTTATGATGGACAGATGCACTTTTATGATGGACAGATGCACTTTTATGATGGACAGATGCTTTTATGATGGACAGATAAACTTTTATGATGGACAGATGCACTTTTATGATGGACAAATGCACTTTTATGATGGATAGATGCACTTTTATGATGGACAGATGCACTTTTATGATGGATAGATGCACTTTTATGATGGACAGATGCACTTTTATGATGGACAGATGCACTTTTATGACGGATAGATGCACTTTTATGATGGACAGATGCACTTTTATGATGGATAGATGCACTTTTATGATGGATAGATGCACTTTTATGATGGACAGATGGACTTTTATGATGGATAGATGCACTTTTATGATGGACAGATGCACTTTTATGATGGACAGATGCACTTTTATGATGGACAGATAATTTTATGATGGACAGATGCACTTTTATGATGGACAGATGCACTTTTATGATGGACAGATGCACTTTTATGATGGATAGATGCACTTTTATGATGGACAGATGGACTTTTATGATGGATAGATGCACTTTTATGACGGACAGATGCACTTTTATGATGGACAGATGCACTTTTATGATGGATAGATGCACTTTTATGATGGACAGATGGACTTTTATGATGGATAGATGCACTTTTATGATGGACAGATGCACTTTTATGATGGACAGATGCACTTTTATGATGGACAGATGGACTTTTACGATGGATATATGCACTTTTATGATGGACAGATGCACTTTTATGATGGACAGATGCTTTTATGATGGACAGATGCACTTTTATGATGGACAGATGCACTTTTATGATGGATAGATGCACTTTTATGACGGATAGATGCACTTTTATGATGATAGATGCACTTTTATGATGATGGATAGATGCACTTTTATGATGGACAGATGCACTTTTATGATGATAGATGCACTTTTATGATGATGGATAGATGCACTTTTATGATGGATAGATGCACTTTTATGATGGACAGATGCACTTTTATGATGGACAGATGCACTTTCATGATGGACAGATGCACTTTTATGATGGACAGATGCACTTTTATGATGGATAGATGCACTTTTATGATGGACAGATGCTTTTATGATGGACAGATGCACTTTTATGATGGACAGATGCACTTTTATGATGGATAGATGCACTTTTATGACGGATAGATGCACTTTTATGACGGATAGATGCACTTTTATGATGATAGATGCACTTTTGTGATGGACAGATGGACTTTTATGATGGATAGATGCACTTTTATGATGGACAGATGCACTTTTATGATGGACAGATGCTTTTATGATGGACAGATGCACTTTTATGATGGACAGATGCACTTTTATGATGGATAGATGCACTTTTATGATGGACAGATGCTTTTATGATGGACAGATGCACTTTTATGATGGACAGATGCACTTTTATGATGGACAGATGCACTTTTATGATGGATAGATGCACTTTTATGACGGATAGATGCACTTTTATGATGATAGATGCACTTTTGTGATGGACAGATGGACTTTTATGATGGATAGATGCACTTTTATGATGGACAGATGCACTTTTATGATGGACAGATGCTTTTATGATGGACAGATGCACTTTTATGATGGACAGATGCACTTTTATGATGGATAGATGCACTTTTATGACGGATAGATGCACTTTTATGATGATAGATGCACTTTTATGATGATGGATAGATGCACTTTTATGATGGACAGATGCACTTTTATGATGATAGATGCACTTTTATGATGATGGATAGATGCACTTTTATGATGGATAGATGCACTTTTATGATGGACAGATGCACTTTTATGATGGACAGATGCACTTTTATGATGGACAGATGCACTTTTATGATGGACAGATGCACTTTTATGATGGATAGATGCACTTCTATGACGGACAGATGCACTTTTATGATGGACAGATGCACTTTTATGATGGATAGATGCACTTTTATGATGGACAGATGGACTTTTATGATGGATAGATGCACTTTTATGATGGACAGATGCACTTTTATGATGGACAGATGCACTTTTATGATGGACAGATGGACTTTTACGATGGATAGATGCACTTTTATGATGGACAGATGCACTTTTATGATGGACAGATGGACTTTTATGATGGATAGATGCACTTTTATGATAGACAGATGCACTTTTATGATGGACAGATGGACTTTTATGATGGACAGATGCACTTTTATGATGGACAGATGCACTTTTATGATGGACAGATGCTTTTATGATGGACAGATGCACTTTTATGATGGACAGATGCACTTTTATGATGGATAGATGCACTTTTATGACGGATAGATGCACTTTTATGATGATAGATGCACTTTTATGATGATGGATAGATGCACTTTTATGATGGACAGATGCACTTTTATGATGATAGATGCACTTTTATGATGATGGATAGATGCACTTTTATGATGGATAGATGCACTTTTATGATGGACAGATGCACTTTTATGATGGACAGATGCACTTTTATGATGGACAGATGCACTTTTATGATGGACAGATGTATGATGGACACTTTTATGAGCTTCAAACTGATGGTCGCAAATCATTTCCATTATAAAGCTTGGAAGAGCATGGACATTTTGTAATATAACTCGTCGGAAATTGTATTCGTCTGAAAGAAGAAAGTCTTGATGACTTGAGGGTGAGTAAACAGAGTCTGAACAAATATTATTGGTTTAAGTTCCTGAACTCTTTGAATAGCTAATAAAATCTCTATTATCTGTTGTAAAAACGGATCCTCTTCTGAATGCTGACTCTCTCTCTGAATAAATGCTGAAGCTGAATATCCTGATTCTCTGATCCATCTGGAGTATTGCGGAGTTTTATCTACACACTGTTGAACAACAACCTCCTTAGATGCAGATTTATAATTCTTAACTGTATATTAAAGATAAAAATAGACTTGAGGTGTGGGAAGCAACCAGTGCCGCCATCGTTACTATATAGAGCAATTATATACTCTTTGTCTGCATGTTTTGTTATATACATCCCTAAAACGTGCCTAATAATATTTCTATACTGAAATAATATCGGCATTATAATTATTATGACTATGATATGATGATTGATTTTTCATTAGGCTATTTTTGGTGCCCCTCAGCACTTGGTGCCCTACACAATTATAAGTGCGGGAGCAGCGGCGCTGGAAGCAACAATATATGCTATTACAATAGAGCAGTGGTTCTCAAACCTGTCCTGGAGGACCCCCAACACTGCACGTTTTCTTTGTCTCCCTAATCAAACACACCTGATTCAACTCATCAGCTCATTAACCCATGTTCAGTGTTGGTGGTCCTCCAGGACAGGTTTGAGAACCACTGCAATAGAGGAACTGACTGGAGTTTCTGTAAATGAAGTTTTATTAACTAAGTTCGGGAGGAGCACGTTCAGATAATTAACACGAGTGGACAGCAATCAGCAATCAATGATAAGAGGGTACATATAGACTCAGCAGTCTTACCTCGATCCATTGACAGTTTGCAGTATCCCCCCTCCACCCCTTCTCCACACTCCTAGTTCTCGACACTCCTAGTTCTCCACACTCCTAGTTCTCCACACTCCTAGTTCTCGACACTCCTAGTTCTCGACACTCCTAGTTCTCGACACTCCTAGTTCTCGACACTCCTAGTTCTCGACACTTCTAGTTCTCCACACTCCTAGTTCTCCACAGTCCTAGTTCTCGACACTCCTAGTTCTCGACACTCCTAGTTCTCGACACTCCTAGTTCTCGACACTCCTAGTTCTCGACACTCCTAGTTCTCCACACTCCTAGTTCTCGACACTCCTAGTTCTCGACACTCCTAGTTCTCGACACTCCTAGTTCTCGACACTCCTAGTTCTCGACACTTCTAGTTCTCGACACTCCTAGTTCTCGAGGCAAGGCAAGGCAAGGCAAGGCAGGTTTATTTATATAGCACATTTCATACACAATGGTAATTCAAAGTGCTTTACATAGAAGAAATTAAAATAATCAAAAGAAATCAGAATAATTAAAACAGTTTAGAATAAAAGATAAAATACAGAAATAATCAAAAGAAATCAGAATAATTAAAACAGTTTAGAATAAAAGATAAAATACAGAAATAATCAAAAGAAATCAGAATAATTAAAAAGCATAACAGTACAAACAGTCGGACGAACAGTGGTACAGTGCTCATTCAGTAAATGCACAGTTAAACAGAAGTGTTTTGAGTCTGGATTTGAATGTTACTACTGTAGGAGCACATCTGATCTCTTCTGGAAGCTGTTCCAGCTTAATAGCTAAAAGCAGACTCGCCATGCTTAGAGTGAACCCTTGGTATTTCTAGCTGATGTGATCCTAATGATCTGAGTGATCTGTTGGGTTTATATTCAGTGAGCATATCTGCAATGTATTGAGGTCCTAGGCCATTGAATGATTTATATACCAGTAATAATACCTTAAAATCAATCCTAAATGTAACTGGCAGCTAGTGTAAAGACCTGAGGACTGGTGTGATATGTTCATATTTTCTGGTTCTGCTCAGAATCCTAGCAGCAGCGTTCTGTATGAGCTGCAACTGTCTTATGGTCTTTTTGGGAAGGCCAGTGAGAAGTCCATTACAATAATCCACCCTGCTGGTGATGAAAGCATGCACAAGTTTCTCTAAGTCTTGACTGGAAACAAAGCATCTAATTCTTGCAATATTTTTCAGGTGATAATATGCTGATTTAGTTATTGCTTTGACATGACTACTGAAACTAAGGTCTGACTCTAGAGACACACCCAGATTCCTGACTTGATTTTTAATTGTTTGACCCCTAGACTGAAGGTATGCGTTCACCTTGAGAACTTCATCTTTGTTTCCAAACGCAATGACTTCAATTTTGTCTTTGTTTAACTGAAGAAAGTTTTGGGACATCCAATTGTTTACTTCATCAATGCATTGGTCTGCATAGCTGTGGTAAGCGATTTGGTTCTTTCTCATTATTTGGGTCATTGGGAGCATGTACAGGTTGAATAGGAGTGGCGCAAGAATTGAGCCTTGAGGGACTCCGCATGTCATGGGTGTCCACTCAGACTTATGGTCTCCAATACTCACATAATAACCTCTCCCTACCAAGTATGACCTGAACCATTTTAGGACTATCCCAGAAAACCCGACCCAATTTTCCAGCCTGTCAAGAAGTATGTCGTGATCGACAGTGTCAAATGCAGCACTGAGGTCGAGTAGTACCAGCACTGATAATTTGCTTGTATCAGTATTTAAGCGAATATCGTTTACTATCTTTATGAGAGCTGTCTCTGTGCTGTGGTGCGGTCGGAAACCAGATTGAAAATTGTCAAAGTATCCATTTGAGCTTAAGAATTTGTTCAGCTGATTGAAGACAACTTTTTCAATGATCTTGCCTATGAAAGGAAGATTTGAGATCGGTCTATAGTTGTTTAATATGGTCTTATCCAGATTGCTCTTTTTCAGGAGGGGCTTGACAACTGCAGTTTTCAGGGAGTCAGGAAAACTCCCAGAGAGAAGTGAGGCATTTACCACTTCTAGGAGATCTGCTTCTAAGCTGTGTAACACCTTTTTGAAAAAAGATGTGGGAAGTGCGTCAAGGGTGCAGGTTGATGTTTTAAGGTGCTGTACGGTTTCTTCCAAAATGTTGCCATCAATTTCTTCAAAATCAGACATAGTGACTACTTTCTCAGGTTGTGGTCTGATCTGCCTGACCCCAGCGCAACTCAAGGATGAGCTGATCACCTTTCTGATATGATTGATTTTCTCAGAGAAGAAAGAAGCAAACTCACTACACTTGCTCTCTGAGAGCATTTCACTGGGAATCTGGCTTGGGGGGTTTGTCAGTCTCTCTACAGTAGCAAAAAGAGTGCGTGTGTTGTTTATATTGCTGTTTATAATATTCGAGAAGAAAGTCTGTCTAGCTTTGCCTAGTTCCTTATTGAAAGCATGGATGTTGTCTTTGTAGATGTTATAATGGACTACAAGTTTTTAAAACAGTTTTGATTTCTTTTGCCATATTGGTTTCTGCATTATCTATGTGAATGTTAAAATCTCCAGCAATGATAAAACAGTCAAACTCTGAGGAAATAGTTCACAACAGTTCTGTAAAATCATCAGCAAAGGCTGGAGAGTATTTTGGAGGCCTGTAAACAATGATAAGTAAAATGCGTGGAGCACCTTTTAACACAATACCCAGATATTCGAAAGACGGGTAATTCCCAAATGATATTTGCTTACATCCATAGACATCTTTAAAAAGAGCAGCTAAACCTCCACCTCTTCTGACAGCTCTGCAGACACTCATAAAAGTAAAGTTAGGAGGGGCTGTTTCATTGAGGACTGTTGCACTGCAGCTGTCTTCTAGCCAAGTTTCATTTAGCAACATAAAATCAAGGTTGTATGTGGTTATTAAGTCGTTGACTAGAAGTGATTTATTTTTAAGTGAGCGGATGTTTAAAAGTGCTAACTTAACAGTCTTACTTTTTCTCCCCACAGCAATCTTAGTTTGTCGTGTAATAGGCACCAGATTAGATGGGTTTGCTGTACGGCTTTTGAAGGCCTTACACTTTCTATCATGTAATCGAACAGCAATAGCGAAAGATACAGGCACACTGGGTTCCCGCTTGTTCTGTAAACATTTGAAAAAGTTATTGTTATCATAGCGGGGACCCGACACATATCACTGAGAGCTGGTATCAGTTGTTTTTGGTTCACCTCGAGCAGATGGAGGGGGGTGTGGGCCCTGGCGCTGTGGCAGAGGCCGAAGAGCTCTCACAGGGGGAGGGGGAGGGCGAGCTGGGCCCGCAGGCTTTGGTGGTTGTGGGGCCTGCCGTTTTTTGGTTGGTATCTGGGGGCTTGCAGCAAAAGAGTGGGATAGTCTGGTTCCAGCATAAACCAGTTGTTCCATTTTCTCTGAGAAGCACAGAAGTGGAGATGCTGGTGAGAGGGATAACGTGTCCGGTGAGGGCTGTTGCTCTGGTGTTATCGGAGGCTGTAATATGCTGTCCTGGTTTCCTTGGCCGTTTTCCAGAAAGTCGTCCTTGGGTGCTGAATCTTGGAGAAGTGCTAGTATGTCACAGTCTGTCTGTGGTGAGCTCTGTGGGCAGGGCTCAGCTGAGATTGTGTCCGCGAGCAGAGGTTGTTGTGGCTGAGTGGTGTTATCATTGTCCTTGTGTGATGTGTCAACCGCATGTCCATTCAGGTGCTGAAGTGAAGTCCTGTGGTCATTCATACTGTATCCTGGTGTGTGTGTGCCATTCAGGTTGAGTGAATTGGCACACACTGCAGAAGGATGACGGAGGGAGAAGTAGATATTGTCCTTTAGCACTCTAGAACCAAGTTTGTTTGGGTGGTGGCCATTCTGTTGAAACAGTTGCCTCGACACTCCTAGTTCTCGACACTCCTAGTTTTCGACACTCCTAGTTCTCGACACTCCTAGTTCTCGACACTCCTAGTTCTCGACACTCCTAGTTCTCGACACTCCTAGTTCTCGACACTCCTAGTTCTCGACACTCCTAGTTCTCCACACTCCTAGTTCTCCACACTCCTAGTTCTCCACACTCCTAGTTCTCCACACTCCTAGTTCTCCACACTCCTAGTTCTCCACACTCCTAGTTCTCCACACTCCTAGTTTTCGACACTCCTAGTTCTCCACACTCCTAGTTCTCCACACTCCTAGTTCTCCACACTCCTAGTTCTCCACACTCCTAGTTCTCCACACTCCTAGTTCTCCACACTCCTAGTTCTCCACACTCCTAGTTCTCCACAATCCTAGTTCTCGACACTCGTAGTTCTCCACACTCCTAGTTCTCCACACTCCTAGTTCTCCACACTCCTAGTTCTCCACACTCCTAGTTCTCCACAGTCCTACACTCTTAGAACAGATGTGTTAAAAACAACACATAATGTGTTAAATTTTAACACATGTGCTGAATCAGCT
This sequence comes from Gila orcuttii, assembly GCA_026230005.1. Taxonomy (NCBI): domain Eukaryota; kingdom Metazoa; phylum Chordata; class Actinopteri; order Cypriniformes; family Leuciscidae; genus Gila; species Gila orcuttii. The sequence goes on along the minus strand of JAPDVR010000001.1, from coordinate 74,792,899 downwards.
CAGGGACAACACATATTGTGTCAAATTTGACACAACTTATGTGTCCCTTTCTTTAACACATCTTTTGTGTCAACTAGGTCAACACAAAGATGTGTTATTTTAACACAAAGATGTGTTTACTTGTATTTGGATGGATTAATGTGGAATTAAAAATGTATGATTAAAACATTTTGTGTAGACAATTTACACATGTGCAATCAAGAAAGAAACATGTACATTTGTTCATGTAAATTTATTTCAGATTAGATGTTTCACAAAAAAAAAAAAACTGATTAAATCAGTTTCTGTTATCCGTAATACATTACAGTTAAACCAATCATCTATTTGAATTACCGAGTTCATATGTGAAGACAATTTTTGTTTTAGGGACTCATCAATATAACAAAATAGTTAACTTTATAACTCTGTTAGTGAATACTTTGGATTGTTAAAATGTCCACAACCATAAAACAGTGCACTTTTATCTTAATTTTTACCAACACATTTACCATGTCTATTCTGATATAACCATGTCGAAACAGAATACATGGCATTGAAAACATAAAAACAGGTATTGGGCAACATTCGGCATCTTAGTGTTTTCAACATTTAACAATTGGAAAGTTGCGTCACAAGTGCAAAACACATTTACACTAACATTCAAGCTATACAATTTTGTACCTTTGGATCAAATACAGCTCACTGGTGTCAAGGCTTGTCATAATATCTAAAGGCCGGAAATCTGAAGTTTCAGCCAGTGTAATCAGTTCATATTCTTTTGTTCTTTGGACTGCATAGGCATAAAAATGTTCATCAAAGTACTTGACGCTTAGGATCCTCACAAACAAAAGAATCGACTCCTTTATTGGCTGTGGCAAGATATGAATGACTTCACCAAACAAACGTTCATCCAGGGGCGCCGCTAAGGGGGGAAAAGTTAGGACGATTCTAAGGGCCCACACACTTTTGGGGCCCCCAGAGATCAATTTTATTAATGGAAAGGGTGCGGTAGGGGGCCCAACTTCATATTCTTTCATAGGGCCCAAAATTTCTAACAGCGCCCCTGCGTTCATCTCTATGGTCTGTTCCCAGTGGCAGTATAGAACCAGTTCTATAAGCCTGCCCACATACATCAACACTGTGAGACACAAATATGGTACTGGTCAAAGAAAGGTCAGTTTCAAGAGTTAACCTCAAATTTTCTAACAAAACATCATCTTTTTTCAATGACCCTATAGTAACAAGATAGGCATTGGTCACATCTATTTTCTTAAATAAATTATCACAATGCTTATAGTGATACATCTGTTGAACCTGATGTTTAAAAGCCAATGTCTTTGACACATTTTTAAAGTTACAAACTGCATGTGCTAGTCTTTTAAACGGATTGTGCTTGGCTTCAAATCGCATGCACCAAAGTTTAGACAGAGGCCCAAACAAAATCATCATCCTCGGGTAATGTATCATAAAATGATGTTTTGGAATGAGATTTTTGTCATAAAGCAGTCTGAAGAGAATATGGTGCTCTTTTATCAGCTCTTTTAGGTAAACAGCAAGCCCATTTGTAACAACTGGTGCAAAGATGATGCTGCATATTTCCCTAAGTAGAATAAATAAGCGCCAATGTTGACTTTTTCTGTCTACAAGACCTCCTAATAAAAAGGGCAAGACCAGTAAAAGGCACCACATTTGAGATGCTGTCTGTTTAATTGCATTCTCACTGGACCTCAAGTTCATTATGACACTTGGTTTGTTTTTTACATTTCCATATCCATACTGAAAACTTAAAATTCGGTCATTCAGCTCTTCCAAAGTAATCAGCTTCTCCTCATAAATAAAATGGCGCAGCATTAATTTTATCTCTAAAGGGGCAACTCCTTCAAGTATATCATGCATGATATCAACACTTATGTTTTCTGTTACATGAAAATACTGAAGCTTATATTCAAGCAGGAGTCCTCTTTCACACCTGTGGTGCTTGGCTCATTTAGGGTGACATGGTGCTGATAATTGTCTTTGGTACGCAACTCAACTTCATCCTCATCATATAGAAACTGTGCATTTTTTTTGTCAATCATGCAAAACTGACAGAATTTGTTTGCAGAAAAACTTTCAAGGTATCCACAAAGTGAATGCATAGCCAAATTATCTGCTGTTAACAGGCAAACTGTGCCATACAGTTTATGGCTTTTACCTTGTAACTCCACTGTTAGACCAGTCTTTTCAAGAAATCTTAAGTCATCCAGAAATGGTTGCAAAATCTTGTCAAATCCATATACCTCTTTGTCTATTGAGTTGAAGAGAAGGCAAAGGTGAATATTGGAAAGTGAAGAATTACACTCTGGTGGGAAATTCTTCAAGGTAAAATACACAGCTCCCATCTTATGTATTTTTGTCTTGGAACCCAAAGGATTTGTTGTTTCGAGGTCATCAAAATAGAGTTGTATCTGAAGAGCATCAGGGTGCATATTAAACAACAGGTGTGAAGAGAACTGAGAGCCATCACAGTAATCACGCATCTTGTCATCAGTGCTCTTCTTATTCTGTAGAAACAGGTCCTGCATTTCCTTATGTTTGAAAAGAAAAGTTAAAGTTTCAATGATGGATACGTACTGACATGTGTCTGCTGCCAAAATCTGTTTCATCTGACCATCCTTTCTTACGGTATCAGACCTGTGACCCAGGAAAATTTCTTTTGGTTTAACAAAGGAAACTTTCTCAGTGAAGTACTTGTTCATTTTATATTGCGTGTCCACATCTTTAAATATGTGTTTAGCATGTTCAAACTCCTCCATTAATGCTTTAACAGCCTCACTGTCATGTGGTACATCTAGACTACTCAACAACGAAGCAGTTGACTGTTGCAAGCTGTCCACAGTTCTCTTAAGCAACTCCTTTGTACAGTTAACACTCCTTGTCACATCCGATAAAGTCACATTTGACGATGCATACATCTGGGCCACAAAAGAGGCTGCACAATCACCAAGATCAGACCGTTTCCTTGACTCTGATGGTACAGCATCAGTGGACATCTCCAAAACATCAGAAATAGGATCATCAGTTTTAACTAAATCTTTCAACGCTCCTCCCTGATAAATGGATTGAACTGAGACAGCATTTGTTGATGGTATGGAATGAGCTCTATGGAGATGTTTTGAAAATAAATGTAAATTATGATATGTCCTTGGGCAGCCATCTTGGCTGCATAGAATTGTCATGTTTTGTCCATCTGATAAGCAATGTATCTCGCGAAGATGCCAAATGAGGTTTCTTACCTCTGGGAACAAAGACTCCCCACATTTTGGACAGGTGAACATTTTGGTTTACTTGTGTGCTTTAAGCTGTGAAATCAGCTCCAGTACTTTGGTTTTCCTTTGTCCAGAGAATGGCAGGTCGTAGACATACTCAAAAAACGTGAAGACAGAGCTGAGTGGTGCTGGGTATGACAAATTACACACCCAGTACAGTTTGAAAAGCTTGTCCACAGAACACGTCAGGCCATCATCCAGAGGAATGGTTACTTTTTCATTCTTAGCAACAATTACATACTGCTTAGTCATACTTTTCAGATCACCGATGCATATCAGCTGTGGTTGTGGAGTAGTGGATGGTGTTGCAGGATCATTACAAAATTACAAAGCGATGCAATACTCGTTCCAGGCTTAAAGACCGGAAAGAAAAATATATATGTTAGTTAACTGATCAGCAACATTGCAACAAATGCTATCTTTCAATAAATGCAATCTGAACTTTACTAAATACATACTGGTGTAAAATCAACCAGGTGTGTTATTGCCGATTTCAGACTGCAACGACTGGCACCAATCGGGGGCAGCAGGTGTGTTAGCAACACTAGGAAAGTGTAACACGTCTCATCTGTCAATGAAGAATAAATTAAAATACAGAAATGCAATTGATGGAGTGTGCCACTGAAATGACTCTTGTCATCTGTACTTTTAATGTCACATTAAGAATTCTTCAATGCCCTATCTGGTTGAGAGAATGTCATTTGGTTTCTATGTGAAATAATAATTCCATGTCAGACAAAGCTGGACTAAATTAGAAAAATGCACATATGAATTTAATTCACTTTCCCTATAGATCACTCTACACTGACATGAATTAACATAATAAAATTACCCATCTACCATAGAGGGGTGTCAAACAATTTTCAATAATATAGGCCAAACATTTATTAAAAGAAAAAAAAAAAAGATTAAAAAAATAATAAAATGTATAACCCCTTTTAAATAATTCACGATATATTTAACATTCACTTGTTTAATAGCTAAGAAAAAGACGTCATTTGATGTTGATTTTTTAAACTTTCTAGTATCACACTCAAGTCTTCTTAATTATTTCTGATTTGGATGGTTTATTTACATAAAATACCTTCAGTTTTCTCTTCAATATCCTTCAACAGAGGGGAAACTCTTGGTTCCAAGGCAGCCACTGATTTGAGTTTGGGAATGATGTTGGCCTCCCATCTTCGTAAAAAGAGGTCCGTCTTTCCACCTGTAAGTGTGCCAAACTCTGAGTCCAGCTTAGACAGAGGAGAAAAAAAAACATTACAATCACCCTACCAAATATTAACAAACTCACAGCATTAAATCAGGGAACTGAAAAGTAAAGCTGTATTTATTTCATACTTTGGCCGCTTGGTGGTCAGAGTCTTAAGTGCTTTGTGCAACGGTCTGATTTAGATGTCTATCTGAAGTCAGACTATCTACTATATCTAAGCCACAGTCAAAGTCAAAGTCTATCTTTGTGAAACCGGCCCCTGGTGTGACAAATAATTTGACTTGTGTGGCTTACATGTGGCTGTTAGCGCTAATGTTTGTGAAGCAGTTAGGTGTACATGTCACCCTTAATGACAGTGGGACTAAATAAGCCAGTCAAGGAAGGGAGCAACGTACCAGACTTTGCATGTCCAAAAACCGTGGGTACTCGTTGAATATTTCGGCAACAGTGGGAGAGTTCTTAGTAATCCAGGATCTGCGACAGGTGTAGGTTTTCTCCATGCCTGACTTGATTGATGAAAGGTTCTCGGCTGAGGGCCGCAATCGTTTCATCAACGTGACCCACTCATTTGTGCTGCTGGCATCCTCTGTTGCATCAGGTTTCTCAGGTCCAGTGCAGTCACTGGTCACTTTTCGCTTCCTATAACGCCTATGCCCTTGCTCGAGATTGCGTCTGAGGTTGCGGAGTTTAGTCTCTAGGAATCCACAGTGAGAGACTGGATCATAGTAATGCTCCTGATAATGAAAGGGGATATCAGTGAATAACAGTTTTTCAGTTCTCCTTAGTGGTATGTGGGTCACAGGCAAAAAGATTAGACATGTGCTAGGCAATTTTATTTGAAACCAAAGGCTGTGGTTTTAGGCTATGGAAGATATTTGTTGTATAGTAAGACCAACCTTTAAAAAATAATCATGAGATTAAAGTTACTATAAAATATAGATATGATTATCTTCACCTACTAAACACTCACAAAAGAATGCTGCACTGATCTGATGACCTCTTGAAGCACAGTAAACAACAATGTATTCTGGAGCCTTATGGTGTAATTAATGTTTAAAAAATCTATTCTAAAACAAACTGGGAACCAGTATAATAATGCCAAAATCATGTGCATCATTTGGTTTGTTAGAAGCTTGACAGCAGAGTTTTATTCTAAATTAGACTGAAGAGGAGCGCAGAGTAGGGGTTTTCGATATGACGATTTTTGATCGTGGACGATTAAAATGTCTCCACGATCTGCTTTTGAAGAAATATCGTAGTATTATGCATTCTATCAGTTGCTGTTCTGGCGCCTCTGTCCCAACCTAGTGAACAATGCGACGTATATTCACATAAAATGTTAACGCAGCGGAACGGGACACTGCAGTACACAAAAGTTCATAATTTGGAACTATTGAGAGCTACACGAATCACGTGACCGCGCGGCGGCGAGATCACTATGATTGTTAATGTTGTTAATATTATTTTATAAAGTATGTAACTTAAGATAAAGGGAGTTTTATCAGTACGTGTGACGAAGCATTTTCAGCTCCAGCTCTCCGACGCACAGTGTAAACGTCAGCGTCCGAATTCACTCACTTCATTTTGTTCACTCCTTGCAGATATGGTGCACTCAAATGCCATACACTATCTAGAGATTAGTGAACGAGTGAGCGGTTTCGGACACAGCTACTGTGTCACAACCGTCTATGTTCGCAACTATAATGGCTCTGGTTGCACTTAGATACCGTCAATTCAAGTTCAAAACAAAGCACGCGCGCTGTACTGTGATTGTTGGCTCATTTGACCAGTTACGTTTTTATCCACTCATAAATAAAAAGGAACGACTGATTTTGAAAATGTAGTAGAGTAAAAAGTATGATATTTGACTTTGAAATGTAGTGGAGTTAAAGTAAAAGTCTCCCCAAATTGAAATACTTCAGTAAAGTACAGATACGCAAAAAAGCTACTTAAGTACAGTAACGAATTACATTTACTTTGTTACTGTCCATTAGAGGCTGACATTTTTTCGGGAATCCCACGGGTCACGGGATTCCCGTGGGATTCCTGCAGGATGGGAGTCATCTTTGCTATTAATCACGGGATTTGGACGGTACAGGATAAATGGTTAACGGGAGCAGGAATAAACCAATAGCAAAGACGACAAAAAAAGAAAAAAGTAAATGCACCATTTTGTAGTTTCCTTTTAATACGCCTACAATGTAACGCATTTAAAAAATAACTACACGACCCAGCCGTCCCAGAAGCCATCAGTGCTTTTTGTCAAGGCTTACCGCCGGAATTCAAAGAGCAGTGATGGAGGGAGCTAACAGCCGCGGAGAAGTCGATGTGGCAAAAAATGATTTACAGCGCAAAGTCAGAAGTAATGTCTATTAAGTTCACAGAACTGGTCGGAAAGTCTGAAATATTAATTAAGTTTATGAGAGTAGAATGTGACGGTGATAGCACGATGTACGCTGCTTGTAAGACATGCTTAGTCTTAGTCAAGTACGCAAGTGATTCGAGCGGTCTGAAGAGGCACACTTGCAAGGCAAATTCGGGAAAGAATCAGCCAAGCATCGCTTCGTTCATCAAGCGAAAATTGCCGTGTAATTAAAATTGTACATGTAATTTTAATTTAACATGTAATTAAAAAAAACTATAAATGTAAACTATAAATGTATTGTTTACTCAACAGTAAATGAGTAAAATGCAGCTTTATGTGCTGTTTGGGTTTATTAAACTATTGTAGACATGGTGTGAACTATGTACTGTTTTTCTTTTATTTGCTGTCTTCCATTTACTGGAGAAAATCTAGAAACAGGGGCTCAACAGCTGGTCTAAAACAGGATGGAGAGCAGATTAAATCAAATTCTATGTATTAACTAAACACTAATTGAAGAAAAAATATATGGGAGCGGTACAGGAGCGGGAGTCAGTTTAAACAGGAGCGGGATGGGATGGGATTATTTTTTAAACTTTGGTCTGGGAGTGGGACGGGACAAGATTTCTTTCTATGGGAGTGGGACGGGACAGGAGTGAAAATCCACTCCCGTGTCATCCTCTACTGTCCATCACTGCAAATCAGTATTAATTTCCTTCTAATATTTTTCTAATATTATTATTTTGAAGAATGTGTCTATCAAAACAGTAGCTGGTCCCCATTGACTTCCATAGGAGAAAAAATATACTATGGAAGTCACTGGGGTACATCAACTGTTTGGTTACCCACATTCTTCCTAATAACTTTTATTTTCAACAGAAGAAGAAACTTATTCGAGTTTAAATCAACTTGAGAGGGTAAATTATGACAATTAGATTTTTTAGGAGAACTATCCCTTTAATGTTAATAAAACAAAAAAATGCAAAGAAAAAATCACTCACTGCTCTTGACTGATAACTTTAATAGTAGCTTTAATAAGTGTCAATGTATAATTTATACAGTGAAGTCAGTTTTGTTTTATTCTGACATTTGTTCATTTAATTACTTTCTTCAGTGCTACTGTTAAATATATCTACAGTAGCTGAAAGCAAAAAGCACTGTTTATTTACTTTGTTAGTTGTGTATGTGTAATGTGTAAAGGCTTTGTTTTTAAAATATGGACATTAGTTTGGCTGTAATAGTCACAAAAGAGAAAAATGAATCGTGATAAAATCGTGATTTTTCTGAAAAAAATCGTGATATGATATTTTTGCCATATCGCCCACCCCTAGCGCAGAGTTTGCATTACAAAAATACAAGTACTTACAAACTATTACACAAACTACTACTTACAAATCCTTGTCCTTCTACTCTGACACTCAGGGATGGGAAGGTGGTTATGATGCTTTTCGCTACAGCCAGCTTGTCTGCACTAAGAGGGTAACTGGAAAATAGGACAAAAACATTGCCACTTCCTCAATCAGTGACACAGGTATACTGTTGTTTTTGTTTCAGTGCAAAATATTTTTTCAAGTTAGATATTCATGCCAAAGTGTGGTATGGTGCAATAATAATAATAAACGTTTTGAGCATGTTTCCAAACAATTTAACAGTGCCTTTACAAGAGCAAAGATAAAATAAAACACAAACAACTGACCAGATAAGGTAAAGAAAAGAAACTTAATTACAAAATTAAGATAAAGTTAAAAGAAAAATAGATACTCACAAACCACACCTCTCCACCAAATCTCCTATGCACGTCTTTACAAGGAGCTTCCTCGATGGCACTAACAGGATACCTGTAGTCTCATACTCTGTAAGAATCTGTGGGGCTTTCTTCATTAGTAGTGACTGTAGGGGCTGTCTGTGTTCTTCTGTGTCAGTGGTAGGCTATGTAGAAGCAACAAGAGATACATGTTATTGCAGTCATATTCACATATTGACAAACAGTTTCAACAGAACTTAGAGGCAAACATTTACTCAAGAAGCCTAATGTTAAGTACATAATAGTCATTCATCGACAATTTATCAGGGTTTTTCCTGGCTCAGAATGGGGCTTTGGGCGGTGACTCTGCGCAACAGTAAGCAGGGCTGGTACATGTACACTAAAGGCAATGACTTAACCTTATGACCGAGATATATGCATTTTCTTCTAATTTCTGACCATTTGATAAACAAATTATATCCACAACAATAATAATATAATAGCAATTGTAAGTTGCTTTGGATGAAAGTTTCAGCTAAATGAACATATGTAAATGTGTGGGGGTTGCTTAATCAACATGATGACGATTAAATCAATTACTCCAATGCTGGAGTAATGCAAAATGTACCTGATTTTGATTAGTCTCCCCAAAACAGGTTTGTATCTGGGGTCCTCTTTCCTCAGGAAAACATGGAATCTATCCAAGTCCTTCACGTCTACATTGGTGTCAACATCAATATACTCCCTGAAATCGGTATTATACTTTAACAACCTATCAAGAACACAGCCCGTTTGCTGGGCAAGGCTTTGATCTACGAGATTCATGGCACTGCTAACATAGAGTATTTTTTTTACAAGTATCTTTCTCATCTTTAAAACTAGTAACAAGGACTTTGATAGATTCCAGGTTTTCATTTGTGAGCTGAAAAAAAAAAGATAGTTAAATAAGCAAAGTAACTTGCACATTCAACACAGACATTCACATCTATACCCACAATGTTGCTTTTTTAATAAAAAAAGAAATGCAATAAGCTAGACACATAACTATGCTTCCATATGATCTTAATAGGTAATTTTCCCATACAAATAGTGTGTTTAAAAGGCTACCTTTCTTGCTGAAAATTAGCATATACACTTAATGGCATAATAGGCAAGACTCCAATGTATATTTCATATCAGCTGTTGCCATGTATAAATATCAGAAAACTGCTAACTGTAGCTTAAGCTTAGTTTTTACCTCACACAGAGCTGCTGCTAGCTTGTCTGATAAGAGAAGGCAGAGAGGCAAGATCATACGAACGTACTCAGTAATTCCTTCTGTTTTTTTGGCAGTAACACAACGCATGGGCACTCCAATGACTACCTGTACAATATTACGAGCTTTAGGAGATATATGGGGCTAACGATGTAACAACTCAAACAACACAGCTAGAGTCGCTAACTCAGACGCAGCTACAACACAGACTTGCTTACAAGGGCCACGGATATCCTTCTAGTGACAGTTACTGCACTAGCGGACTCTGTGATTCCAGCGCGGACAAGCGTTTAACGTTACTGGTTAAATAACACACAGATAACAACCATAACAACAGGCAAACGGCTCGTAGAAGCACTTGCAACGTTTCTGTCAATGCTGACCGGTATAACGCTGACGTTAACCTTATCCTTACGACATAAAAAAAAAATCAACTGTTAGGTCCACCACTTGTTATGGGTTTTCCAATAAAAGCACAGCAACATGTTATCAAACGTTAACGTAGCTAACGTCCACGTTAATGCTGTGTGTTTATGAGTCGCTTTCAAACTGCTAACTTCCAACCTAACCTTATTATGTTAACGTTAGCTACCCCATTTCATGCAGACTTTATCGAAACGAGCTGGTAACTTGTTTCCAATTCCAAATCTGAATTTTACGTGGTGTAATTTTGATAAGAAATCCGTCAAAAATAAACTTCATAACGTTAACTACAAATGCTGAACAAAACGTAACGGTTATCATGGATTTACTTAAATGCACGATTTAATTAGTTATTTATACATGCCGAATTTAACATTACCTTTACACGGTGTTTCTGAGACATCCCCGGCAGCTTCATGCTCTGGATTATGATTTCAGCAAAAACTGCTGCGACACTAACGGTAGCTAACCTTACACCACCCAGTGGCAAACGTGGATAACGTTACAGCTGACACTGGTTGTGGCTGTTTAAAGTTAAGGTTAAAGCCTGCAGGAGTAACGTTATTTGTTAACATTACTTTAAGTTTCTGCCAAGGTAACGTTAATTAGCTAGCTCAAGACATTTGGAACAATAGCCCGCCAGTTAACTGTTAGCAACTAACCCATATAAAGTTAACTTAACACCACCAGAGATGTCCAACTCTTATTAGGAAAGCCCGAAAAGCCAAAGATGGCGGTTTTCCCGCCACTCCCGTTGGCGGAATTTAACCCTAATGTTAACTTACTTGAATATGAGATTTGCGCAATGAGACTCCAGCCAACAACTAACATTAACACTTTGAATAAACACTCAATTAAATATGGTCAGAGTGACTCCAAGTTACCAAGAGAAATCTTTCTAACTTAACAAGAATGGTCGCATTAGATTTGGCGCTCTAGCTAGCAACGGAGCTACGTTGGCTAGCTATACTCAGCATTATTTTCTGCCTAACCAACTGTAAGGTCCTTACTCCAAAATCCTCAAATTACATTTCATAACGATGACATTTTTCATTACATGAATAATTACATTAAGATCAACTAGTAATATATACATACCGAAGTGCCTAACGGCACACCAGGCGATGCAGCCTCCATCGTCTCTGTGGCCAAAGAAAGTTTTTTTTTTTTTTCTTCTGTTCCCGCTGCACTAATACGTCATGTTGCTGGGCAGGATTCTGATTCATTTTGTGGATTAGTAATTATGTGTATTTTAATTGTTGTGTATTTTTATTTATTTCATTTTATACATTTAGGATTTTATTGGCTAGTTTATGTCTAAATTATGTTTTTGTGTGGTTATGGGTTATCAATGCCCATAATTTGTATAGGCCTAGTTTATGCAGTCTATGATAATACCTACTCACAATTGAGAAATATCAGATTAATTAGGCTACATTAGGATACACCTCTTTTCAAATTTTGTAAGCTACAATAAATCTTGAAATAGATTTGGTGATTTGATGAAGATTGTGATAAGGATAACAAAAATACCAATAACTGCAGCTTTTATTGATATAATTTTAATTGAGTAACATAAAAACAGGACCAACTAGATACTGAGATAGCCTACTTGTTTTGAGTGAGGCTGTTGCTGGACTGAAAATAACACATAAATTGTGTTAAATTGTCCAACACACGCAGTGTGTTAAAATTTTCACACATTTTTTACACATCTTATGTTGATATTTCTCCACACTCCTAGTTCTCCACACTCCTAGTTCTCGACACTCCTAGTTCTCCACACTCCTAGTTCTCCACACTCCTAGTTCTCGACACTCCTAGTTCTCGACACTCCTAGTTCTCCACACTCCTAGTTCTCCACACTCCTAGTTCTCGACACTCCTAGTTCTCGACACTCCTAGTTCTCCACACTCCTAGTTCTCGACACTCCTAGTTCTCCACACTCCTAGTTCTCCACACTCCTAGTTCTCGACACTCCTAGTTCTCCACACTCCTAGTTCTCCACACTCCTAGTTCTCCACACTCCTAGTTCTCCACACTCCTAGTTCTCCACACTCCTAGTTCTCCACACTCATAGTTCTCCACACTCCTAGTTCTCCACACTCCTAGTTCTCCACACTCATAGTTCTCCACACTCCTAGTTCTCCACACTCCTAGTTCTCCACACTCCTAGTTCTCCACACTCCTAGTTCTCCACACTCATAGTTCTCCACACTCCTAGTTCTCCACACTCCTAGTTCTCCACACTCATAGTTCTCCACACTCCTAGTTCTAAAAATCACTTACATACGGGGGAGTACTCTGGGTTCGGGCTGAATTCTGAGCTCGGAGCCCTCCCTCCGGACAGCACGCCAAATACGCATTAAATCTTACTCCCTCAAAATTATATGTAAGTGTGAACTCGTGAATATCCTTATAACATCTCTAGTTGCTGTCCTACAAAAAATGTGTGACATTATCATCCACATACCAGCACTCTTTTAATATTTCTTATTCTTTTTTTGATGTTTTATGGCGGTTGGTAAACCAGTTTGACTACAGACCTGTCGCTCTCACGTCTGTGGTCATGAAGTCGTTTGAAAGACTGGTGCTGGCCCACCTGAAGGACATCACTGGACCCCTGCTGGATCCCTTTCAGTTTGCTTACAGAGCAAACAGGTCTGTGGATGATGCAGTCAACATGGGACTGCATTATATCCTGCAACATCTCGACAGACCAGGGACTTATGCAAGGATCCTCTTTGTGGACTTCAGTTCGGCCTTCAATACCATCATGCCTGGTCTTCTCACAGCCAAACTGACCCAGCTCTCCATACCATCCTCGATCTGTCAGTGGATCTCCAGCTTCCTGACGGACTGGCAGCAGCGAGTGAGACTGGGGAAACACACATCCAGGACTCTCACCACAAGCACTGGCGCCCCCCAAGGGTGCGTTCTCTCCCCACTGCTCTTCTCCCTGTACACTAATGACTGCACTTCTAAAGACCCCACTGTCAAGCTCCTGAAATTTGCAGACGACACCACTGTCATCGGTCTCATCCGGAACGGTGACGAGTCTGCTTACAGACTGGAGGTTGAACAGCTGGCTGTCTGGTGCAGTTACAACAACCTTGAGCTGAACACGCTCAAAACAGTGGAGATGATCGTGGACTTCAGGAGGAACAGCCCAGCACTCCCCCCACTCACCATCATGAACAGCACTGTGGAAGCAGTGGAGTCATTCAGGTTCCTGGGCACTACCATCTCTCAGGACCTGAAGTGCGACAATCACATTGACTCCACTGTGAAAAAGGCCCAGCAGAGACTGTACTTCATTCGCCAGCTGAGGAAGTTCAACTTGCCACAAGAGCTGCTGATTCAGTTCTACTCAGCCGTTATTGAGTCTGCTTTATGCACATCCATCACTGTCTGGTTTGGTTCAGCGGATCATTGGTGCCCCCCTGCCATCCCTCCAGGACCTGTACTCTTCCAGAGTGAGGAAGAGAGCAGGTAAAATCATCACAGACTCCACTCACCCTGGACACCTCCTGTTTGAACTGTTACCGTCAAGACGGAGACTCAGATCACTGGCCACAAGAACATCTCGGCACAGGGACAGTTTCTTCCCACAGGCCATTTCCCTCCTGAACAGTTAACACTCCTCCCAAGGCATATGCCTTAAGTGCAATACTCCCACTGTTTAGTGCAATATCTTTAAAATTCAGGTGATATTTATATTTATATTTATTCATACTATACAAAATACTGTAAATATGTTCATTATCTGTAAATGTTTATTCTGACAAAACCCAACTGTGACCATATATTTTTATAGTACTTTCATATTTTTTTATAATTTTATTCGTAGAATTTGTATTACTATTTGTATTACTATTACTTGTTGTATCTGTATTTGTATATGTGCACTGGAAGCCTCAGTACCAAAACAAATTCCTTGTGTGTGCAAGCACACTTGGCAATAAAGCTCTTTCTGATTCTGATTCTGATTCTGATTTATGGTGCGTAATCCGTATATTCCTATGGAGTGTGAGCTGATGATATCATGGGAAAATAATTATAATACAACAACAACGACAACAAAATAAGAGCTTTATAACCTTTATAAGAAGTGTTTAGCACATTCTGTAATGTCAGAGAATTAATGCCAGCAGATTTCAATTCCTCTTTTCTTTCACTTGCCCTACAGTTATTCAGCACATGCTTTACACTGGAAGTCCACAATGATTACACTGACTGGATTGATGTTTTCCTGGAGTGATTTATAAAGAGTAGAGTGTCCAATTCTCAATCGAGATATAACTGCATCATCCTTTCCATTACCATAATCAGTTCTTACATGGCCAACTTGTTTATGTATATTATACAATTGTCCTGTTTCCTTTATCCCATCTCTCTGACAGCTAATTTAACCTTTAATTTCTGATTTACTCAAAGGTATGTGTATGTCTATATTTGTAAGTAAATTGTGGCAGGCATATAAATTTGACTCTATTTCTCATTTGGCAGATTCTATACAAACTTTGGTAGTACTTCTATTAGTATATCTTGCCTAGATTCAGATTTCCCATTCGATATAATTGTAAGTGCAAGTTGTATGTAAGTACTGTTGTAGGTTTGATTTCTTCCACCCACTGTAAGGCTCTCTGAATCTCAGTTGCATATACTAACATATTGTTAGCAGTTATTTTTGCAGATTTATATTTAAAGTGAGGAATATACATCGCAGCGTCTGTATAATCTGTATAAATCTGCAAAAATATAAAGTATTCAGTTTTTAAATACTGCTGCACTATTGTCTCTTTTTGAACATTTTTCTGGTTTTCATTTATTGGCTGAAGTATTTGCAAATCAACTGTTGGCATTGAGAAGAGCCAAGGTGGATAGACTGGCAGATATGGAATTATTTTTGTGCCGATAATAATGAACGTAACTTTTCAAGAAACTAATGAAAATATAAATTGAAATTGAATAAAATATCTTTGAAACTGAAAAAGAATGAATGGCAAGCATTTTTTTTTACTTTGTTTTTAATACACTGCATGTTTTGCTAACTATTCCTCATATTTCTTTTACTGATCTAAACTTACAAATGCTCTTCCAGAGTTTTAATTTACGCTTCTGAAGTTTTCGTTTGCTTCTGAAGTTTTCATTTACGCTTCTGAAGTTTTCGTTTGCTTCTGAAGTTTTCATTTACGCTTCTGAAGTTTTCGTTTACGCTCCCTGAGTTTTCGTTCGCTGTTCTGACACAAATCTCTCTTGGGGGCGGGGTTAGTAGCAGTGTGTTCTCATTGGCTACTGAGTTTTTGATTGACAGCTTCTTGACCTGGAAGTGAAGACGTCAGTGTTGTGTTTACATGTGTGGATGTGAGCGTCTGTAAGCGCAGCTTTCTATTTCATTTAGGTGATATTAAGTTTATATCTGTATTTATTTACTGCTACACTATATCGTTGAGATGATTTCTTATAGAAGGAATAGTACAGACAAATGATATAATTTGTCATCGTCGATATCAGAATACTGGATAGCCTACTCGTGGTAAGTCAGATTTTTGATTTTTTTTTTTTTTTTATTAATTAATACTAAACTAATACTATTTATAATACAATACTTGCTTTTTCAGGTGGAGAGGCATATTAGAGCTCAGTGAGAGCCCATAACATTATACAGCAGTGTCGTCTTGATTTATTTGGTAAGTTAGCCCAATCATTACATGACTTGTTTATCTAACGTTACATACGGTTATATTACAGTCTTCGATTAGATCACATTTCCCCCCTGCCACCCCAAACAACATTGGGCTAGAGTACTGTACAGTATATCTGTACTGTAGCCTACAGTACAAAAAGTACTGTATCAGACAATGACCGATGCCATTGGACCAGAGCGCTGTCAATCACTGCCCGATTCAACTTTGGCAATGTAAAGCCAATTGCTGATTAATTTGCGATGCAGAGTTTTTAAAAGAGGAGAGACAGGACTTGACCACATTCCACGTCTCTATTCATAATATGTAAACACTCAATTATTTTGAAGTATCACCCTGGGCGCAATATTTATTCTGCAAAATGCAACAAAATGCTTTTTCTGTGTCCATATTTGAGCAATAATAATGAAAAAAAAAAAAAAACATTTCGGAGAAAATTTTTGAATTTTTAATAGTCTTTAATTATAAATATATGTCCAAATGCAAAACCTAATACATGCAAGTAATTATGACTGAAAACATCCAGCAACTAGGGAATACACAGCCATGTATAAATGTTTATAGGGCTATACAGCCATCTACTGGTTACACAACAGTATTACAGATGATAAATGGTGCATGACTCAGAGGTAAATATTTAGTACTGTAAAATCCCTTAAAACATTTATATAATTTGTTTGAAATCATTATTTTAAGTCTGCAACTTGTTACTGCATGTGGGAGTTCAAAGCAGTTTGTATTGTTAGATTATAATACATTTCCTTTCTCATTTTCCAGGGAGTTGAGCAACTTTTCCATAAACAAAATTCTGATGCTGACACAGAGGATGGAGTGATAATACCAGAGATCAACTGTCTCCATCAGACAATAATGTTACTTTGTTCAGACATATCACCTTTGAATGACTGGGATCCTGATCTTCAGACACCTGATGTATTTTATTTTAATATTATAAAATAGCAAATATTTTAATTTCTTTGGAGCTCTAGATTAAAACAAACACAGTTTACAAGTACACAAGAGGTTGCAGTTTATTCTTATTAGTCTATGCTGATCATGGATTAGCATATGAATGGGATAGTTCACCCAAAAATAAAATTCTCACTTATTTTACTCACCCTCATGCTGTCCCAGATGCATTTTACTTTCTTTCTACAGATAATTACGAATTAAGATTTTAAGGAAAGTAATCCATCTCTGCGAGTCCTAAAGATGCTTTAAAAACCATACACAGTGACCGTGATGTCCATGCGACCTCAGTGGATGAATCAATGCCTTCTGAAGTGAAACAATAGGATAAAAAAAAAATACTATTTTAACTATTAAAAATCACTTCCGACCAACTGTCATACATGGGTTACAATCCACTTATCTTATATGGACTCACAGAGATGGATTATTTCCTTAAAAATCTTTGTAATTATGCATTTTGTATGTATATTATGAGAATACTGTGCATTACATGTATAGTATGCAGTTAATGTTTTGTGGCTTCTGGTCTTTCCTGTCACAACATAATAGCATCCAAGACTTTCACTTTGATACTTGTGTATATGCTGTAGTGACAATAAAGAATGTAAATTTATTAGATTTTATTTAATATATAAAATATATATATAATATAAATATTTTTATTTAAATTAATTTAACTGATTATAAGTCATAATTGAACCTGTTGATGAGTGTTCAAATATATTTACAATTTTAAATGTTAGAAGATAATATTAACTAAATGAAATAAATAAAATTATCAGCATGATTAAAAAAATGGCAACAAAAATATTCTTTGTGTGAAATATGTAATGAAATGCCCTTTGAGGTCTGTATCATCTGACAGCAAGCCACGATTGTAATTTTCATAGTTTAAATTCCTCTTATTTAAGTGATCATACATTTTGATGGTGTAAATGCATATGGTAACAATGAGAAATTTGATGGCCATGGTTGCCAACCTTGATTACCTGGTTGAAGTGAAACTTTCTTGACGGCTGAATATATCACAAACGTATACTAGTAGGCTATTCTCTTTAAATTGTAATAGCAGAACCTAATCAGAGCCTAACATGCAAAAGAATCATCAGGAATAAACAAATATTCTCCTAAAACATTGGACACAATATTTTAGTAGGCATATACAGTAGGCCTACTTTAATGTACAATTACACCTGAATAGACTGAAGAGATCTCTTGCGCTCCTAAAAGTTTCTGTTGACAAAGTAGTAGCAGCAGCAGGTAAATACAGATAAAATTCAAAAACAAACATAACTTAATATCACTAAAATTAAATAGAAAGCTGCGCTTACAGACGCTCACATCCACACATGTAAACACAACACTGACGTCTTCACTTCCAGGTCAAGAAGCTGTCAATCAAAAACTCAGTAGCCAATGAGAACACACTGCTACTAACCCCGCCCCCACGAGAGATTTGTGTCAGAACAGCGAACGAAAACTCAGGGAGCGTAAACGAAAACTTCAGAAGCGTAAATGAAAACTTCAGAAGCAAACGAAAACTTCAGAAGCGTAAATGAAAACTCTGGAAGCGCATTTGTAAGTTTAGATCAGTTAAAGAAATATGAGGAATAGTTAGCAAAACATGCAGTGTGTTAAAAAAAAAAGTAAAAAAAAAATGCTTGCGATTCATTCTTTTTCAGTTTCAAAGATATTTTATTCAATTTCAATTTATATGTTCATTAGTTTCTTGAAAAGTTACGTTCATTATTATCGGCACAAAAATAATTCCATAGGCAGAGACTAATTTTGATATTACTGATCCCTATTGAGCCTGCTATCCAGCCAAAGATATTCAGATATGTCTGCTCATATTCCCAGAAGTTTTGCAATATATTTTTGGTTAAAAGTCAGTCATTTTAGTATTCTTTAACTGCATGGTCTTAACCGTCACAAATACTTGTGCATAAATATTCCCGCCAGAAAGGGGGATGGGCTTTGGAGGGAAGTTCAGTGATTGGTTTAAATGTTTACAGGCTCTAAGCCAATGGGCGACAGGCGCTCTAGTTTAAAGAGAGTATGTGGAGGCGTTTATCTTCATTCTGTTCACTTCCTTTGTGAAAGTTCTTTAAATTGATCGTTAAAATGAGCGGCAGAGGCAAAACCGGCGGCAAAGCTCGAGCGAAGGCCAAGACTCGCTCGTCCAGGGCAGGGCTGCAGTTCCCCGTCGGCCGTGTCCACAGGCTCCTCCGCAAAGGCAACTATGCTGTGCGCGTCGGTGCCGGAGCTCCTGTGTATCTGGCGGCTGTGCTCGAGTATCTGACCGCGGAGATCCTGGAGTTGGCTGGAAACGCCGCTCGGGACAACAAGAAGACCCGCATCATCCCCCGGCACCTGCAGCTGGCGGTGCGCAATGACGAGGAGCTGAACAAGCTTCTGGGCGGAGTAACCATCGCTCAGGGCGGCGTGTTGCCCAACATCCAGGCCGTGCTGCTGCCCAAGAAGACCGAGAAGCCCGCCAAGGGCAAATAACCGCTCCGGTCCCTCACTGACGAACAACGGCTCTTTTAAGAGCCACTCATCTTCTCTGATAGACTCAGTAAATAGTAACAGAAAATAGTAAAACCCAACCAACCTTAATTATAGGCCGTGGAAAACAAGTGAGTTTTTAGAAGTGACTTGAAAGTGATCACAGAAGGGGCTTTCCTAAGATCTAATGGCAAATTGTTCCACAACGGAGGATTGAACCGTTGACCACAGAAATGCTGGATCCCTCTGCGTTTGAGTCTGGGATGTGGGACTAATAACAGGATCTTATCGCTTGATCTCAGACTTCTAGAAGGAGAATATGGTTGCAGCGGTTCAGATAGAGAGCTGGGGGTTTGGTTACGTAGAGATTTATAAACAAATAAAAGGATTTTAAAATCAATTCTGAAATTAATGGGCAGCCAATGAAGGGACCTCATATATATATATATATAGTAAAACTCATCCTTATGGAATGCCAAAGCTGACTTAATTAAAAATAAATAAATACATAAGTAAATATACGAAGAAATGTAAAAAAGCAAAAATACATAAATAAATATACAAAGAAATGTAAAAAAGTACAAATAAATGAGTATTTATACTTTTATTTCCTTATTTATGTATAATTGTATTTTTTCACACATTTATTTATTTTTTTATTTATACATTTATTCATTTATTTATTTCCACTTTTATTTATTTCCACATTCATTTATGTATATATGTTTTTATGTCTACATTTATTTATTTTCACATTTGTTTATTTCTACATTTATTTATTTCCACATTTATTTATTTCTACATTTATTTATTTATACATTTCTTTTTCCGTATGCTAATGAGGGGGGCGTGTTTAACCTCAGACATCAGCAATCGAGCTCAGAGTGGCAGTGCTGAAGCTTTGAGGCCACAGTGACACCTTGTGGTGTGTGACCAAACGAAACGCAAGAGGTGTGCGGACAAAATCACATTTTAAGTCATGTATATCACCCTAACTGTATGTAGGCTATATAGGGTTAACACACATAGCACACATGAACAGAAACTGCACTTCAACGGGTCTGATAGCAGACACTTGGACATGGAAGCGCATGAAAGTATCCACTATTAATAACAATGTAAACGCGGTGGATATGGCTGATAAGAGCTTGCCCGACCTGACAAATGCCCTGATTAAAAGAATTTTCAATATCAAAAAAATAAAATAACTAGGGAATCACCGAAAACACAAGAGTGATTTTGATTTGATTTCATTAGTGCGATTCATGAATTTATCGAAGATAAATTAGTAATAAAGATAAACGCCTCATTTTGAGCCAGAGTTAGGGCTACTGTATGGTAATAACTAAGATATTCACCAAAAAAGTAACATGGTAACATTTTTATGTTTTCAGAATTGTTTTTAAATGTTTTAAAGTAATAAACAATCAGCTGCCATTGTATGGAAATCGGTAAACAATATGGATAAGCTATTTTTTTTTTTTACTTACAACTGAAGGGGTCCTAAGGAAGGGATATTTTTTAAAACAAGAGGAATGCCATTGGTTATTTCCCTCCTACTCCAAGCAAATGTTTGTTTCATTTTTTCATCCACTATTGCAGTATCTGGTTGGGTCTTCTTGTACCGGTCCTGTAAGGTCTTCACATGGGCATTGATTGAAATAGCAACACACAGTCTTCATCTGCCTATAATGCAAAACACGCATGTAATGACAAGATTACAGCTTTCAAGATTCAGTAATATTTAACCTGAGTGAATTATTCATTTGATGAAAGACTACAGTTTAAAGCTATTGATTCTAAACATCTATTTTAGAGTTTCATATTGTGATTTATTGTGAGATCAGAGCTAGACATTGCTTACCACAGATCTGCTGGTTCTCTGACAAAAGCCTCTTTTTCTCCAGGTTTCTTTACATTGTGACCATATTTCATTTTAATCTTTTTTACCTCCTCTTCGTTAACAAGTGGGGACCTTTCAGTTTAAAATTTTCTTTTCAGGGACATGTGCCAGGTATGCTGTTGTGAAAAAAATTAAAATAAATAGATGTCAAGCTGAAGTTAGTGTTTTCTGGGAAGGCATTTTAAATGTGCCATATACTAATCGATAGTTGACAAAAAGCCAAATAGCAGTATTCTGTTAAGGGGTCATGAAACGTCTCAGGTTACTATTGTAACCATAGTTCCCTGAGAACAGGGAACGAGACGATGCGTCGATCGACGCCATGGGAACGCCCCCAGCGTGACTGCGTCTGAAGCATCTATGTCAACTAGTCCAATGGAAAGAATGAGCGTCACGGGCGGGTGACGTCATGACCAGGATATGATAAAAGCACATCCGGTGCAAACCGGCATTAGCTTAGAAAATTGCCGAAGCAAGCCGATCACAGGGATGCAGGAAGTATGGCAGGGTGACGCATCGTCTCGTTCCCTGTTCTCAGGGAACTATGGTTACAATAGTAACCTGAGACGTTCCCTTACGAAGGGAACTCAACGATGCGTCGATCGACGCCATGGGAACGAGAATACCCAAAGCGCCAGAATTCCAAGTACCTGAGTGTTAGTCTGTTGTAACTAAGCACTAAGCACCTGAGAACCTGGGGCAGCATCCAGGTCCAGGCAGTAAAACCTAATGAATGTGAGCGGTGAGGACCAGCCTGCCGCATCACACACGTCTTGAAGAGAAACTCCAAGTAATAAGGCTTTAGAGGCCGCCATACACCTCGTAGAGTGAGCTCTGACCGGACACGGCTGGTCAGAGTACTCGTATGCAAGTGAAATAGCCTCAACTATCCACTTACTAACCGTCTGTTTAGAAGCAGGAAGACCCTTCTCAGGTGATCCAAGCAAATAAATAACTGGTCGGACTTCCTCATTGAAGATGTCCGATAAACATAAGTATCCAGTGCTCGCACTGGACACAAGAGGT
Organism: Gila orcuttii; assembly: GCA_026230005.1. Classification (NCBI taxonomy): domain Eukaryota; kingdom Metazoa; phylum Chordata; class Actinopteri; order Cypriniformes; family Leuciscidae; genus Gila; species Gila orcuttii. The sequence goes on along the minus strand of JAPDVR010000001.1, from coordinate 74,770,498 downwards.
TCAGCCTTTCCTGGTCCGCAGTGTGCCACGAAGGAAACGTGAAATCAGGGGGTCTCAACCCAACGATGTACCCCCCACAGGGCGTGGTAAGCCGCAATGGCCGCCACGTAGACCTAAAGCGTGGAAGGACATAGACCTGACGTAAAGCGCTCCTGCAGGAACTCGAGTACTGTGTTCACAGAACAGTTAACCGGATCCCACTGATGTCGGTGACACCATACAGAAAAAACTTTCCATTTAAGCGCATATAGTTTCCTAGTAGCTGGAGCTCTGGAGCTTAGAATGGTCTCAACAACCTCAGTTGAGAGACCACTCTCTATGAGTTGGGCCCCCTCAGAGGCCAAACCCACAGGTTCCAAATCTCCAAATATTGTGCCCCCGGCCTGAGACAGAAGGTCTCTCCTGATCGGGATTTCTCCAAGGGAGGACAGTCTAAGAGATGGATCAGGTCCGCAAACCAGATCCGACTCGGCCAGCGTGGTGCTACTAGCAGTAGGCTTATTCCGTACTGGCGAACTCGCTCCAGAACTCCTGGGTGCAGAGCAACAGGGGGAAATGCGTACAGACGTAGCCTCAGCCACGTCTGCACCATAGCATCCAGCCCAGGGGGCTGGGTGAGTAAGGGAGAACCAAAGTGGACAGTGCGTCGTATGCTGAGACGCAAACAGATCCACCTCTGCTTGGCCGTAAAACTCCCAAATAATCCCCTGGCCTCAGCTCCTGCCTCGACAGGATGTCTGCTCCAATATTTTGGTCCCCAAGAATATACACTGCCCTCAGGGAGAGTACCTTCCCCAGAGACCACAGGAGGATCCTCAGACCCCCCTGACGGTTCAGATAAGAGACCACCGATGTGTTGTCTGTACGGACGAGCACATGATGACCCCTCAGGTCTGGGAGGAATTGCTTCAACGCATTGAAGACAGCCATCATCTCCAGGCAATTTATGTGCCACGAGAGATGATGACTCTTCCACAGACCCTGAACCGAGCGGCCTTCCATTACCGCTCCCCAGCCGGTGAGGGCAGCATCTGTCGAGATAGTAACTCGATGGCAAAGAGCTCCAAACACCGGACCCTGGGTTAAGAACCAGTGCTTCCTCCATATAACTAAGGCACGAAAGCAACGCCGCGTGACCTTGATCATACGAAGTGGGTTTCCCCTCGGGGAGAACCCTCTGGTCCTGAGCCACCACTGTAAAGGCCTCATGTACAGCAGGCCAAAAGGTAGGAACTACCTGAACTGGCTGCTCTAAAACCCCCCTCAGAGGGCGCGAAACCGATGCAGTGCCGCAGCATAGCATCAGCGACTCGCTGGAGACCGCTGCGCCCCGAAGCACCAAGGGTGACGGGGTTGGCAGAACGGTCCCGTGAGGACCCCGAAGTGGAACGGGCACCGTATTCCGAGGTGTACACCGCTCCACTTCGGTCGGGGCTGTCCTCACAGGTCTGACGCCAGTGACGTCAGGACCTCTTTTTTTTATTTTATTTTTTTTGAGCCGAAGTCTTCTTCGCCTGAAGAACGGTCCTCAGATCCGGCTTCGACTTAGAAGACTTCGACTGAGAGTGTTGCGCCTGTTTCCATTGTTTATGTGGAGGTGAAAGAAACGAAACACTCTCTTTCTGTTGCACATGATATGATGAGCTCGACGGCTGGGGCTGCTCACGCCCAGCAGCTCCAGGGGGCTGGACACGGCGAGGGATAAACTTTTTAAAAGCGTCAGCTTGCTTCTTAGACTCCTGAAATCGCTCGACGACCGCGTGGACTGCGTCGCCAAAGAGACCAGAAGGTTCAAGCGGAGCATCTAATAAAAAAGCTCTTTTTTTTTCTTTAATCTCTGACAGATTTAACCATAAGTGTCTCTCAGTAGCTACCAAGGCTGCCATAGACCGCCCAATTGCTCTGGCGGTCTCCTTAGTAGCCCTGAGAGAAAGATCAGTAGCACGACGAAGTTCTCGAATATCGTCATGAGTAATTCCCTCACTACTATCCAGATCCCCCAGCAGGTCAGCTTGATACGCCTGTAGCACTGCCATTGTATGCAGACATGCTCCAGCTTGACCTGCTGCCGTATAAGCTTTGCCCACTAAAACCGAGGTGGCTTTAAGCGGTCTAGTGGGCAAAGCCGAGGCTTTCAGGGACGATGCGGGACCAGGCGAAAGATAGCTGGCTAAATTCTGTTCCGCCTGGGGCATCGCCTCATAACCATACTCTTTTAGCCCTCTTATTCTCGAATAAGTGTTAACTTGAGGGCTAAAAAGTCGTGAAGAGTAAGGTTTATTCCACGATTTCGATATTTCATTGTGAAGATCGGGAAAAAAGGGAAGCTCTCGTGGTGGAGATAATGTAGTGGATGATAAAAAGCACACATCTAATTTACTTTTAGGACGAGCGCCTTTATTCTCAGATGGCCATACAATATTTAATTTTTCTACAGCCCATGACATAACATCCACCAGCTCATCATATGCTGGGGAAATAAATTGTGAATCTTTTTCCCCCCTATGTGTGCTTTCACTCTCCATACTCATAACATCGACCTCCTCGGAGGAAGAGCATTGAAGTAATGGAGGGCTCTCTCCCCGGGCGGAAGAAACCGCAGAGCGTGCTTCCGACACCGGGGGGGAGAGCGCTGGATCTTCCGGGTAAGGAAGGAGAAAAGGCCAAGAGACCCGTCTCCAACCCCTCCGAAAGATCCTTCTGCGATCCCCAGGAATGCATTCTCCGCGCCGCCTCGGCAGACGCGGGTCCTGATCCCTGAGGATCGCGAGCCTGCCCACTCTTTACATCAAAGAGTGACAGGCGAGAGCGGAGCATGCGGAGAGGTAGCATTTCAAAGTGTTGACACTCAGCCTCCTCGAAGGCTGAGACCGCATGCTCCACTCCCAAACAAATGACACAAAGCTCGTGTGTGTCCCCACCCGTTAAATAACGCGGGCAGGGAGGAACACACTGCTTGTACACTTGTTTCGCCATAACGTTTCCGAATAAATTGCAACAGACAACAATAAATAGACAGAGACAGTATTTACACAGATCGCTTGCTGAGGCAACAGAAGCTAATGCCGGTTTGCACCGGATGTGCTTTTATCATTTCCTGGTCATGACGTCACCCGCCCGTGACGCTCATTCTTTCCATTGGACTAGTTGACATAGATGCTTCAGACGCAGTCACGCTGGGGGCGTTCCCATGGCGTCGATCGACGCATCGTTGAGTTCCCTTCGTAAGGGAACATGTAACATCCATTTATTTCAATTGTAGAAAAAAAAATATTGAATTTTGATACTTTTGTTTTATGCCTGCAGTGAAACATTAGATCATCACTGTGCATCAGACATTGCCACCTTGAGGAATAGTTACTGGGTTAGAGCTTCAATTGTTGTTGCTCAGAAAAAAAAGAAATAAAAAAACTTGCCCTGTTACATACGCTGGGTCGCTTGCCACAAAAAATAAAACAAGCATTAATTTATAATTTGTGATGAGATCTGGGAAAACCCATCACATGGTGAAATTTTACCTATTACAGGTTTTGATACCATATTATAACTGGTTTCAAGCCCTTTCAAAATCTGTTTTTATTTATTTCATTGTTTGTCGGTAACAAGCGTTATGGTTATCTGAAGTCGGCTGATCGCTATGATTTTGACACTTTACCTATTTTTAGACCTTACTGAAACTGTACCAGCGCTACATCCGGCGGGGTTTCCCAGATCACATCACTTTTTTTTTTCTTGTTATATTGTTTATAATGAATTGACTAAGGAATACTAAGAAGGATGATGTCTAACTAATGAAATGGAGGTAAGTGAATGATATATCAGGTTGATAACAGTATGCTTTTAAAGGTTAAAGGGATACTTCAGGATTTAGCATTAAGCTTTGTATCAGTAGAAAACCAGTAGTATTTTCGAATTACCGTGCTTCCCCCCCTCATTTCCCCCTGATATGAGAGATTTATGTATTTTTAGTCTGGGAAAAATCCTCCGATGATGCAAAAATCGTCATTTTGCGTCATCGGAGGATTTTTGGGCCAGAGGCTTAAAACTACAGCCTGTACTAGTAGCTAGTTCCGCATTTTTTCACCACGCCCATATGGGGCGAGAGCTCACTCACAGAAAGTAAAGATAGTGTCAGCCATCTTTCTGTAGAAGCTAAGCTAACAGGCTCTTGCTCTGTGTAGAAAGTTTGTATAGTAGGCTAATCACGATGGCGGAAGGTAGTTTTGAAGTTGAAATGGCAGAAGGGGATTTCAAATATCTGTTGCGCGAATCTGATGCTCGCGGCTACCTGTACGAGCTGCAATACAGCGATGAACAGTTGCGGGAGATGGAGGAACAAGAGGCGGCCGGAGCAGCTGCTGGAAGATAAATTGGTAACGCCAGCCAAAGCCCGCAGGGACAAACGGACGGCTTAGTGTAAAGTGAGTATTTGGTTTGTTTTTCTTTTTTTTACTAAGATGTAATGAACAGAGTTTGGACACTCGGCATTATCACAATGTTCTTCACGCGTAGTCAGCTGACCTATTGTTGTTATATTTACATCTATGCTAGCATACTGTGTGTGCAAATAGTTCGCATTGCTAACGTTGTGCTTAACGTTACTGTTTTGTAGACAATATCGCCGACGCCTAACAGCCTACCGTCACTTTATGGAATGGGTCCTGCAAGGCGAGAGACTGGGGAAAGGCTATCGTCTCGTTTTGCCCACCTGTGTTGTCCAGGATATCAGACGGAGATATCCAGCTCCTGACGGGCAATACTGTGAATATAAGTTAACAGCTGAAGCTCTGGAAGAGCTTTGAGTGTAAAAGTGTTAATATTAATTATTTTTTTAAATTAAAAGTTATAACTCACATTGGTCGTGGTTCTTTTTATAAACCTTTACTGTTACTAGAGTATGTATTAGCCTAGAGAATGTGTGGAGAAATTTTTTGGATACTGCCGCCTGTAACCGGTAGGCGTGGTTAGGGAGTGGCCTGGCCTCGTAAGGGCAGCAAAGCAAGTGCATTCTGGGAGTTGTTGTCTTTCAGCCACATGAGTAAAAAATACATTTTCTGCCTTTTCTCAGTCTAGAATGCTTCAATTTCAAAAATAATTTCACATTTCTACTATATAAATAATCACTATTAAATACACATTCATCTTCCCACAGCTGAAGTATCCCTTTAAATAAAGTTTAAGACATCTACTTTAAAAAAAAAAAAACTGTAGTGAGAACTGACTGGTGCTAAAATAGATGGTTTACATGAACAGCAGGAGACCAACATGGGACAAAAGAAACTGTTGAATAAAGTCGTTATTTTTGTTTTGTTTTTGCACACAAAAAGTGTTCTCGTCACTTCATAACATTAATTTTGAACCACTTCAGTCACATGGACTCTTTCTTTTCTTAATTGTGATAAAATGCAAGTCAATAACATTAGACAACATTAGATGGAATCTACTCAAACATATTCAGCATTAGTAATTCATATTATCTATTATCAATTATAGAAGAAATTAGAAATTACTTAAATGAATTTAAATTACTTACCATGTAACGTTATAGCAGGGCTGGACTGGGACCAAAAATCGGGCTGTGCATTTTGGCCCAGACTGGCCCACTACATATAATCATAAACACAACCGATCTTTTCACGCCCCTGAATATGTAAACCAACTCCTATTCCTTAAAACCACTAATGCTATGTAATGAGTGAGTAGGAATGAGTAAGAGTTAACAGATGAAATAACTACTAATTGTAAAATACAATCGAACTACTCCACAATGATGAATCCTAAAACAAGCTATAAGCTGCATTGGCATAGCAATACCACTGTTTGACACAGGATTTTTGGTAAATCTGTGGTGGGTGGACCTCTGTCCCTCTGGGGGGGTTCGGGGGTATGCTTTCCTGTAAGAAAGATTTGTGCTTTTTAATGTTAAATTCATCAATCTGGTGCACTTTGAGAGTTAAAAATTAAGAGCTCCAACCCATAATCAGTGTGCAAACTGAACAAAGAAAAACTCAAAACTCTTTTAGCTGTGATATAGTGTCTGTCTACATTACACTACTACATAATAATAGTTATAATATTAATTCCATGACAGTAATAGCCATATATTGTAAAACAAATGCACTGAAAAATAAAAAATAAACTTTCATAATTAGTTTTGTAGCCTACAAATTTCTATGCTTGAAAGAGATAAACACATGATCTTTTATTTTGGCGGAAAACATGGTTTACAAACGCGTCTCATTACAATTCTAGTAAAATGCGTAATCGTCAACTATGCCGATGTGTAAATAATGTGTAACTGGGTAATGCAGTAAGGGCTAGCGCAAAATGCGGCATCGGCATCTCGAAGCGGCACTTCCGGTGGCATCTCCAGCGGCCATCAGTGCAGCGGCATCTCCAGCGGCCATCAGTGCAGCGGCATCTCCAGCGGCCATCAATGCAGTGGCATCTCCAGCGGCCATCAGTGCAGTGGCATCTCCAGCTGCCATCAATGCAGTGGCATCTCCAGGGGCCATCAGTGCAGCGGCCATCAGTGCAGTGGCATCTCCAGCGGCCATCAGTGCAGCGGCATCTCCAGCGGCCATCAGTGCAGCGGCCATCAGTGCAGCGGCATCTCCAGCGGCGGCCATCAGTGCAGTGGCATCTCCAGAGGCCATCAGTGCAGTGGCCATCAGTGCAGCGGCATCTCCAGCGGCGGCCATCAGTGCAGTGGCATCTCCACAGGCCATCAGTGCAGCGGCATCTCCAGCGGCCATCAGTGCAGCGGCATCTCCAGCGGCCATCAGTGCAGCGGCATCTCCAGCGGCCATCAGTGCAGCGGCCATCAGTGCAGTGGCATCTCCAGCGGCCATCAGTGAGAGGCATCTCTATCAGTGAGCGGCATCTCCAGCGGCCATCAGTGCAGCGGCATCTCCAGCGGCCATCAGTGCAGCGGCATCTCCAGCGGCCATCAGTGCAGCGGCCATCAGTGCAGTGGCATCTCCAGCGGCCATCAGTGAGAGGCATCTCCAGCGGCCATCAGTGCAGTGGCATCTCCATCAGAGAGCGGCATCTCCACAGGCCATCAGTGCAGCGGCCATCAGTGCAGTGGCATCTCCAGCGGCCATCAGTGAGAGGCATCTCCAGCGGCCATCAGTGCAGTGGCATCTCCATCAGAGAGCGGCATCTCCACAGGCCATCAGTGCAGCGGCATCTCCAGCGGCCATCAGTGCAGCGGCATCTCCAGCGGCCATCAGTGCAGCGGCCATCAGTGCAGCGGCATCTCCAGCGGCCATCAGTGCAGCGGCCATCAGTGCAGTGGCATCTCCAGCGGCCATCAGTGAGAGGCATCTCCAGCGGCCATCAGTGCAGTGGCATCTCCATCAGAGAGCGGCATCTCCACAGGCCATCAGTGCAGCGGCCATCAGTGCAGTGGCATCTCCAGCGGCCATCAGTGAGAGGCATCTCCAGCGGCCATCAGTGCAGTGGCATCTCCATCAGAGAGCGGCATCTCCACAGGCCATCAGTGCAGCGGCATCTCCAGCGGCCATCAGTGCAGCGGCATCTCCAGCGGCCATCAGTGCAGCGGCCATCAGTGCAGCGGCATCTCCAGCGGCCATCAGTGCAGCGGCCATCAGTGCAGCGGCATCTCCAGCGGCCATCAGTGCAGCGGCCATCAGTGCAGTGGCATCTCCAGCGGCCATCAGTGCAGCGGCATCTCCAGCGGCCATCAGTGCAGCGGCCATCAGTGCAGCGGCATCTCCAGCGGCGGCCATCAGTGCAGTGGCATCTCCAGAGGCCATCAGTGCAGCGGCCATCAGTGCAGCGGCATCTCCAGCGGCGGCCATCAGTGCAGTGGCATCTCCACAGGCCATCAGTGCAGCGGCATCTCCAGCGGCCATCAGTGCAGCGGCATCTCCAGCGGCCATCAGTGCAGCGGCATCTCCAGCGGCCATCAGTGCAGCGGCCATCAGTGCAGTGGCATCTCCAGCGGCCATCAGTGAGAGGCATCTCTATCAGTGAGCGGCATCTCCAGCGGCCATCAGTGCAGCGGCATCTCCAGCGGCCATCAGTGCAGCGGCATCTCCAGCGGCCATCAGTGCAGCGGCCATCAGTGCAGTGGCATCTCCAGCGGCCATCAGTGAGAGGCATCTCCAGCGGCCATCAGTGCAGTGGCATCTCCATCAGAGAGCGGCATCTCCACAGGCCATCAGTGCAGCGGCCATCAGTGCAGTGGCATCTCCAGCGGCCATCAGTGAGAGGCATCTCCAGCGGCCATCAGTGCAGTGGCATCTCCATCAGAGAGCGGCATCTCCACAGGCCATCAGTGAGCGGCATCTCCAGAGGCCATCAGTGCAGTGGCATCTCCAGTGGCCATCAGTGAGTGGCATCTCCAGCGGCCATCAGTGCAGTGGCATATCCAGCGGCCATCAGTGCAGTGGCATCTCCAGCGGCCATCATTGAGCGGCATCTCCAGAGGCCATCAGTGCAGCGGCATCTCCAGCGGCCATCAGTGAGCGGCATCTCCAGAGGCCATCAGTGCAGTGGCATCTCCAGTGGCCATCAGTGAGCGGCATCTCCAGCGGCCATCAGTGAGCGGCATCTCCAGCGGCCATCAGTGCAGCGGCATCTCCAGTGGCCATCAGTGCAGTGGCATCTCCATCAGTGAGCAGCATCTCCAGTGGCCATCAGTGCAGTGGCATCTCCATCAGTGAGCGGCATCTCCAGAGGCCATCAGTGCAGTGGCATCTCCAGCGGCCATCAGTGAGCGGCATCTCCAGCGGCCATCAGTGCAGCGGCATCTCCAGCGGCCATCAGTGCAGTGGCATCTCAATCAGTGAGCGGCATCTCCAGAGGCCATCAGTGAGCGGCATCTCCAGCGGCCATCAGTGCAGCGGCATCTCCAGCGGCCATCAGTGCAGTGGCATCTCCATCAGTGAGCGGCATCTCCAGAGGCCATCAGTGAGCGGCATCTCCAGCGGCCATCAGTGCAGCGGCATCTCCAGTGGCCATCAGTGCAGTGGCATCTCCATCAGTGAGCAGCATCTCCAGTGGCCATCAGTGCAGTGGCATCTCCATCAGTGAGCGGCATCTCCAGAGGCCATCAGTGCAGTGGCATCTCCAGCGGCCATCAGTGAGCGGCATCTCCAGCGGCCATCAGTGCAGCGGCATCTCCAGCGGCCATCAGTGCAGTGGCATCTCAATCAGTGAGCGGCATCTCCAGAGGCCATCAGTGAGCGGCATCTCCAGCGGCCATCAGTGCAGTGGCATCTCCAGCGGCCATCATTGAGCGGCATCTCCAGAGGCCATCAGTGCAGCGGCATCTCCAGCGGCCATCAGTGAGCGGCATCTCCAGCGGCCATCAGTGCAGCGGCATCTCCAGCGGCCATCAGTGCAGTGGCATCTCTATCAGTGAGCGGCATCTCCAGAGGCCATCAGTGAGCGGCATCTCCAGCGGCCATCAGTGCAGCGGCATCTCCAGCGGCCATCAGTGCAGCGGCATCTCCAGCGGCCATCAGTGCAGTGGCATCTCCAGTGGCCATCAGTGCAGCGGCATCTCCAGCGGCCATCAGTGCAGCGGCATCTCCAGCGGCCATCAGTGCAGCGGCATCTCCAGCGGCCATCAGTGCAGCGGCATCTCCAGCGGCGGCCATCAGTGAGCGGCATCTCCAGAGGCCATCAGTGCAGCGGCCATCAGTGCAGCGGCATCTCCAGCGGCCATCAGTGCAGCGGCATCTCCAGCGGCCATCAGTGCAGCGGCATCTCCAGCGGCCATCAGTGCAGCGGCATCTCTAGCGGCCATCAGTGCAGCGGCATCTCCAGCGGCCATCAGTGCAGCGGCATCTCCAGCGGCCATCAGTGAGCGGCATCACCAGAGGCCATCAGTGCAACGGCATCTCCAGCGGCCATCAGTGCAGCGGCCATCAGTTCAGCGGCATCTCCAGCGGCCATCAGTGCAGCGGCATCTCCAGCGGCCATTAGTGCAGTGGCATCTCCAGCGGCCATCAGTGCAGCGGCATCTCCAGCGGCCATCAGTGCAGCGGCATCTCCAGCGGCCATCAGTGAGCGGCATCTCCAGCGGCCATCAGTGCAGCGGCATCTCCAGCGGCCATCAGTGCAACGGCATCTCCAGCGGCGGCCATCAGTGAGCGGCATCTCCAGAGGCCATCAGTGCACCGGCATCTCCAGCGGCCATCAGTGCAGCGGCATCTCCAGCAGCCATCAGTGCAGCGGCATCTCCAGCGGCCATCAGTGCAGCGGCATCTCCAGCGGCCATCAGTGAGCGGCATCACCAGAGGCCATCAGTCCAGCGGCATCTCCAGTGGCGGCCATCAGTGCAGTGGCATCTCCACAGGCCATCAGTGCAGCTGCATCTCCAGAGGCCATCAGTGCAGCGGCATCTCCAGCGGCCATCAGTGAGCGGCATCTCCAGCGGCCATCAGTGCAGCGGCATCTCCAGCGGCCATCAGTGAGCGGCATCTCCAGAGGCCATCAGTGAGCGGCATCTCCAGCGGCCATCAGTGCCGCGGCATCTCCAGCGGCCATCAGTGCAGTGGCATCTCCAGCGGCCATCAGTGCAGCGGCATCTCCAGCGGCCATCAGTGCAGCGGCATCTCCAGCAGCCATCAGTGCAGCGGCATCTCCAGCGGCCATCAGTGCAGCGGCATCTCCAGCGGCCATCAGTGAGCGGCATCACCAGAGGCCATCAGTGCAACAGCATCTCCAGCGGCCATCAGTGCAGCGGCCATCAGTGCAGCGGCATCTCCAGCGGCCATCAGTGCAGCGGCATCTCCAGCGGCCATCAGTGCAGCGGCATCTCCAGTGGCCATCAGTGCAGTGGCATCTCCATCAGTGCAGCGGCATCTCCAGCGGCCATCAGTGCAGCGGCATCTCCAGCGGTCATCAGTGAGCCATTAGTGCAGTGGCATCTCCAGCGGCCATCAGTGCAGCGGCATCTCCAGCGGCCATCAGTGCAGCGGCATCTCCAGCGGCCATCAGTGAGCAGCATCTCCAGCGGCCATCAGTGCAGCGGCATCTCCAGATCATTCTCTCCTGATCCTCCTCAATATCCTCATCAGACACTTGAAGGGCCCGTTTCTTTTTTCACGCTATTTCTCTGCACATTCCTTGTGTTTCTTCTCCATCTCTTGACTATTTTGACAGATACACAGTGACACTGCACGGCACGCTCGCTCAGAGCCCAAATGGGGAGGAGTTTAAAGATCTGATTGGACCAGCCCAGTGCCAATCAAAAAAATAACCAATGGGCCGCTGATCTACGTGTTTCATGGGCCGGTCTGTTAAAAAAAACAAAAAAACTACGCTGACTTTTTTTGTCCAATGCATTACACCGACACAAAAAACCCAGCGCCGCCAATTAAAGCAACACTATGTCGTTTTTGCGGTTTTTGCTCTCGGGGTCCCCCTACAGTTGGGAAACAGTATTGTCTTCTACTACTGTCGTAAAATCTGTCATGGTTACACCAGAGGATACACGTGTGCATTTGTTGACAAGCCGATGCTGTCTTGAGTTCTCGCGGGCAGACTGCAAGCGTTGCGTGTGAAATGTCTTCATCCCAGGTACATTGGCATATATTTCAGCATGTCATATGAATATAATTTCATGGGTTTTATTTTTTTCAAACGTCAAAAGATCGCGCAGCTCACCTTTACAAGCCAGCGTCATTATAGTAGCCTATTGTCTAACGTTACTGTTTTACATAACGGATATGCTAATTAAATTCAATATTTGTGTGGTAGGTAATAGCCATATATCGTCAATATTATAATATCAAGCTACCATAGATGAATCTGCAAATTTGAAAATCGATTTGCATTATAGCCTGAGGCAAGATACTTTCACCAGAAAAATAAATAAACAAACATGATTATCAGCCTGCAGACATTAGGATAGTTATCCTGAAAGATTATTTATTATAACCATCGTAAACTAGCATGTTAGTGTAGCTACCAGATTGATAATTCGCTACTCTACTAGCATTACTTGATTCATGAAGATAAATGGAGGACCAGATAGATTCCGTAACATGGCCAGGCCATGTTATTCAGCCTTTTACATTTCGCACGATAGTCAGCTCTCTTACTCCCTGATTTATTTATAAATTTATAAACACTTTATAGATGACTGACTGCTGCGCTTGTGACAGGGTGCATGTTACTGAAAGAATGAGCATAGAGAGAGAGAGCCGGTCGCGCGCGCCCGCGCGCACTCACCGTCTTCAAACTGTCTTGCTCTCACTCCAATAGTGATCCTCGTCCGGTCTTTTAATTTGTCACTCTCCCTTTTTCTTTTTTTAGTCTCCTCTGACAAAACCTTTGCCTTCTTCCTTTTAGTTGTTGCTTCTGTCATGACAACAACATACAGACAGGTATTAAACGCTAGTTGGGCTCTCACGTCAGAATTTGAGGAAGTTGGGGAAGTGACGTATGCCGTAAAGCAGTTGAATTTTGTAGTTTTTTTTGTGCTCGGGTTACTACCCGAAACCCGAAGTTACATAGTGCCAGTAAAAGCGATACAGACACTGTCAGGCTACGGCAGACGTGTCATTCAACCTATTGTAAGTCGATGTACCATCTCAAGGGTCTTGGAAATATATAATGAGGGCACGCAAGGTCTCTCGCTCTCTGCCGCGCGCTGCACAGTTTGGAGCACATACAGTAGGCTATGTTCTGTCTCGCATACGCAGCTCTAGATTCCAGGAGATTTGAACTAATTCACAGGCATCAGGGAGCTGCTATCAATATGCGGGATTTTTATAGGTTAATTTTTTTTAACAATTCAGCGCAACTCCAAAAAGGAGGACAAATGAGTGTCCGGCTTGAGGCTGCGCCGGACGCCGGACAGGGGGCTTAAAATCCGGACTGTCCGGCCAAAATCCGGACGTATGGCCACCCTATCCTCAGCCGTCAAACATGAAAAAAGCTTTCGGTCGTAAGGGGAGAAAATGTTGTAGTATTTAAGTGGTAGACAATGGTTTGCTACAGGTCAAGTAATTAATTAGTTGTGAAAATACTACTATTTCAAAAAAATAAAAATAAAAATCATAATTTTCTACTAAAGAAAACCCTGACATTTTTTCCTGGATGAAACACCTGGTGCTAGGCAAATAAAGCTAGCGTTAAGCACAGCTCTGTTCAGTAGTCAGGGCACTGGTCAGGGAATCAGTCGATGCGCTGACAGTGAACTAGGAGCTGATTGAGATGCACCCAAGGACTTTATCACAGACTTTCAACATCATTTTGGGCGAAAAAAAGTCGATGAATGAATCAGAGCTAACGTTTCAAAGACAAATAAAAGAACAGACAAACATTACTTTAAAAGCAAACTCAATATTATACTGCAGGAGTTCAAATTCAAGCATTTTGTCCCGCTCCCCGAAATACACTGTCAATCTAGCCGCCACTATATTTAGTGATTCGTGTATACACTATCTATCTATCTATCTATCTATCTATCTATCTATCCATTCATCATTTTTGATCTATCTGTTTTGGCTTTACATTCAGAAAATCTTTGTTTTTTTTTTTTTTTTAAATCCCAGTTTCACCTCAGCTGGAGAGTACACCTTCTCACAGTTTCACCTGCACCGTTCCAGGACATTCTGATGTTGTATTACAAAATAAGAGCCCTCCAAAGTTCATAAATACACTGTTTTGGCTATCCACCTCTTTCCTGGTTAGCGAATTTACCCATGATTCATAGCGGGTTTGAACCGGAAGTCAGTTGTCCTTTTCCGGTTCGAAGCTTGTGTAGCTTGTAGCTTGCTGTCTTGTTTTCTGTAAAAGCCGGTGTTTCTCCATGGATGAAGCACAAATGGACAAAAGACGGAGGTGGATACACACCATGGATGTTTTAACAAGTCATGACGACAGTACCGTAACAGTGGCCCGATGTTAGCTACATCAACGTTGTTAATTACCTTTCATTTTCTGAAGGTGTTGATGGCGAAGAATGGCATAATTACAAAAGCACAGAAGCACTTACTTGCATAGTAACAAAATAGGTACAGTATTGTTGAAGAAACACAGCTTTGTATTGTTGAAGGCAGCAGTAGAGCCAGTCAGAGTGTTAAAGCTGAACATACAGCATGGGTAATTAATAATAGCAATGTTAATAGTAAGTGGATAAATAACGAAGACAGTATTGATGCCATTATTGCAGGAGCACAATGCAGTGATTGGTGTAAAGACAGGGCTTGCGTGTACAGATGAGAAGCGCTGGGGAATGCAGGAACATCAAACGTCTGAGTCAGATCAACTTCAGGCCAGAACAGCAATACAGTGTTAACTGAGGGTCAACCACTCCCAAATACACCACATCATGTGTCACACTCAGACTTCAGAGACAGTGTGGACAAAGCCCCCCTCCAACCACTGTTTGTCCTGAAGAACACTTTATTCGGGAAGTGTTATAATGCCTCAGCATCAGCAGAACAAGCACTAGTTACAGTGCAGTTGATGACAGGATTCTTCAACCACATCAGACACACAATACGAGCTTAGCTGTAACTCATGCGAGGCATTCTACCAGGCATACGCTGAAGTTAGTGATGCCCAAGCAGCTCAATTACAATTAGAAACCAGAGAGCAAAGTGCCTCTGATTTGTGGCACAACTGTAGAAAAATCAGACTTACAGCAAGTTCTGCAAAAAAGGTTCCCGTCCATGCAACCACAAGCAGTGACACATTTCTATGTGAGCACATATACCCCTAATTTCGTGGTATCCATGCGACTAACTGTGGAAAAGCAAATGAATGTAGAGCTTGCCAAGAGCTAAAAGAAGAGTGCATGAGCATTACTCATAGGCACTGTTGTAAGTGTGCAAGAAGCATGGCTCTCTGCCAGTCCTGATGAGGTCATTGACTTGTGTATGCTACTGGAAGCCCAGGCCTCACTCACTGTACAGCTTACTCAGAAATACAGTGACGTCAAACTAGTAGATGGAGGAAAACTGGCAGTAGGGGATATTACATGCAAATACAGCTTACAATGTTTTGCACAGGTCTAAAATCTGCTACACTTTTGATGTGGACACCCAAAGAGCATGTTTCCAGTGCAGTTACAGGTACAGTTACAGTGCAGTTACAGTGCAGTTACAGTTGCAGTTACAGTGCAGTTACAGTTACCGTTACAGTGCAGTTACAGTGCAGTTACAGTTACCGTTACAGTGCAGTTACAGTGCAGTTACAGTTACAGTTACAGTGCAGTTACAGTGCAGTTAGAGTTACAGTTACAGTTACAGTTACAGTGACAGTGCAGTTACAGTGCAGTTACAGTTACCGTTACAGTGCAGTTACAGTTACAGTCACAGTTACAGTGCAGTTGCAGCTACAGTTACAGTTACAGTGCAGTTACAGTTACAGTGCAGTTACAGTGCAGTTACAGTGCAGCTACAATTACAGTGCAGTTAAAGTTACAGTTACAGTGCAGTTACAGTTACAGTTACAATTACAGTTACAGTGCAGTCACAGTGCAGTTACAGTTGCAATTACAGTTACATTGCAGTTACAGTGCAGTTACAATTACAGTTAGGGTTACATTTACAGTGCAGTTACAGTTACCATGCAGTTACAGTGCAGTCACAGTTACAATTACAGTGCAGTTACAGTTACAGTGCAGTTACAGTTACAGTGCAGTTACAGTTACAGTGCAGTTATAGTTACAGTTACAATTACAGTTACAGTTACAGTGCAGTTACAGTGCAGTTACAGTTACAGTGCAGTTATAGTTACAGTTACAATTACAGTTACAGTTACAGTGCAGTTACAGTGCAGTTACAGTGCAGTTACAGTACAGTTACAGTTACAGTTACAGTGCAGTTACAGTGCAGTTACAGTTACAATTACAGTGCAGTTACAGTTACAGTGCAGTTACAGTTACAGTGCAGTTACAGTGCAGTTACAGTTGCAGTGCAGTCACAGTTACAGTGCAGTTACAGGGCAGTTACAGTGCAGTTACAGGGCAGTTAAAGTGCAGTTACAGTTACAGTGCAGTTACAGGGCAGTTACAGTGCAGTTACAGGGCAGTTAAAGTGCAGTTACAGTTACAGTGCAGTTACAGTTACAGTTACAGTGCAGTTACAGTTACAGTGCAGTTACAGTGCAGTTACAGTTACAGTGCAGTCACAGTTACAGTGCAGTTACAGTTACAGTGCAGTTACAGTGCAGTTACAGGGCAGTTAAAGTGCAGTTACAGTTACAGTGCAGTTACAGGGCAGTTACAGTGCAGTTACAGGGCAGTTAAAGTGCAGTTACAGTTACAGTGCAGTTACAGTTACAGTTACAGTGCAGTTACAGTTACAGTGCAGTTACAGTGCAGTTACAGTTACAGTGCAGTCACAGTTACAGTGCAGTTACAGTTACAGTGCAGTTACAGTGCAGTTACAGGGCAGTTAAAGTGCAGTTACAGTTACAGTGCAGTTACAGTCAGTATGATGAGACATTTGTGAGGGAGCAAGTCAAGCGATTGAGAGGCTTTTATTTCTCACTTGTGCTACCTCGGCTTGTAGATGAATATGAATATGCGGTAGGACGGTTTAAGCTAAATAAAAGATACACTGAAGTAATGGACAAGGTTAAGTGAACATCTGCACAAGTGGCAGGACCATAAATGTGTGCCATACATTAAGAGAATCTGAGTGAGAATTGGGATAAAGTAAACATTCTTTCAGTGTTAAGCAAAAACATGCTGCCAGTCTTTATTTTTTATGAAAAGATATGCAATGTGATTCCAACCATATATTTTCCTACAAAAAGAAAAACATTCACACGTCATATTTGAAAAGTTGATGTGTTAAGTAGTTTAATATATATACAGTATAATACCAGTTTGTATTATGTTGAAAAAATGCATACATATTCATATGCTGTACAACACAACAAGTGTGTTAGCCATTGTGGCATCATTTCATTTGACGTTTTATATACACTCACCTAAAGGATTATTAGGAACACCATACTAATACTGTGTTTGACCCGCTTTCGCCTTCAGAACTGCCTTAATTCTATGTGGCATTGATTCAACAAGGTGCTGAAAGCATTCTTTAGAAATGTTGGCCCATATTAATATGATAGCATCTTGCAGTTGATGGAGATTTGTGGGATGAACATCCAAGGCACGAAGCTCCTATTCCACCACATCCCAAAGATGCTCTATTGGGTTGAGATCTGGTGAATGTGGGGGCCATTTTAGTACAGTGAACTCATTGTCATGTTCAAGAAACCAATTTGAAATGATTCGAGCTTTGTGACATGGTGCATTATCCTGCTGGAAGTAGCCATCAGAGGATGGGTACATGGTGGCCATAAAGGGATGGACATGGTCAGAAACAATGCTCAGGTAGGCCGTGGCATTTAAACGATGCCCAATTGGCACTAAGGGGCCTAAAGTGTGCCAAGAAAACATCCCCCACATCATTACACCACCACCACCAGCCTGCACAGTGGTAACAAGACATGATGGATCCATGTTCTCATTCTGTTTACGCCAAATTCTGACTTTACCATCTGAATGTCTCAACAGAAATCGACACTCATCAGACCAGGCAACATTTTTCCAATCTTCAACTGTCCAATTTTGGTGAGCTCTTGCAAATTGTAGCCTCTTTTTCCTATTTGTAGTGGAGATGAGTGGTACCCGGTGGGGTCTTCTGCTGTTGTAGCCCATCCGCCTCAAGGTTGTGCGTGTTGTGGCTTCACAAATGCTTTGCTGCATACCTCGGTTGTAATGAGTGGTTATTTCAGTCAAAGTTGCTCTTCTATCAGCTTGAATCAGTCGGCCCATTCTCCTCTGACCTCTAGCATCAACAAGGCATTTTCGCACACAGGACTGCCGCATACTGGTTGTTTTTCCCTTTTCACACCATTCTTTGTAAACCCTAGAAATGGTTGTGCGTGAAAATCCCAGTAACTGAGCTGATTGTAAAATACTCAGACCGGCCCGTCTAGCACCAACAACCATGCCACGCTCAAAATTGCTTAAATCAACTTTCTTTCCCATTCTGACATTCAGTTTGGAGTTCAGGAGATTGTCTTGACCAGGACCACACCCCTAAATGCATTGAAGCAACTGCCATGTGATTGGTTGATTAGATAATTGCATTAATGAGAAATTGAACAGGTGTTCCTAATAATCCTTTAGGTGAGTGTATATATATATATACATGGATCACATATTAAATTATTAAGCTTAGTTAGGCCTATATACAGATCAGTCTCAGGTTGACACTTGTAGTTCTGAAAGTTCCCTTTCAAGGGAACTCGAGCTGCGTCAAGCTGTGGGAACTCTGCGTGTGTGCGTCATGAAGCACGTATGGAATCAGTCCAATGGAGAGACGGAACGTCATAGGCGGGTGACGTCATCGACCAGGAAACTATAAAGCACCCCCAAAACACAAGCGCGACAGCTTCTATGCCTTCAGTAAGCGCTATATGTGGATCTGTCTCAAGTGTTTTTGTCTGTCACTAAGCAGGAGTTTCACTATTTCAAAAAACTATATATATATATATATATATATATATATATATATATATTATATTGAGAGACAATGGCGAGCGAAGAGCAATTTAAGAAGTGGCGTCAGGATGCTGAGGGTGGTCCCTGCCGTGGGAGAGAGGTGTTCACCACATTACACGGTGCCCGCTCTTCTTCGGTGCCCTCAGCCCGTTCTGCCAACCCCGCCTTCATGCCGGGGCACAGACGGTCCCAGCGAGCGCTTTCCCGAGGGACGCTCGCCCCCTCTGAGGAGGGTCTCAGAGCAGTTAAGCCAGTCGTTCCCTGCCGGTGCGCCGTTACAGGGCGCTGCGTTTGCTGCTCAAGTTACACCAGAGGCCAGTCTCGAGAGACTGGTACCCTTAGTAGTATTTCTGGCAGAGTGGAAAAACCTTCCAAAAATATCTCAGTGGGTTCTGCACATAGTAGAAAAAGGTTATGCTATCCAATTCAGGTGTCGTCCACCAAAATTCAGAGGGGTTCTGCCCACAGTGGTGGGCCCCGAGCAGGCTCTGGTAATGGAACGAGAGGTGAAAGCGCTCCTTCAGAAGGAGGCTATAGAACGGGTTCCTCCTCCCAGTTTGGAGTCGGGTTTTTTCAGCCGATATTTCATCGTTCCAAAGAAGGATAGGGGGTGGCGTCCAATTTTAGATCTGCGCCTGTTGAATCGCGTGGTAGGGAAGCTAAAATTCAAGATGCTCACTATCAAGCAGATTGTGGCACAAATCAGATCCGAGGACTGGTTTGTCACGATAGATCTGAAGGACGCGTACTTCCATATTTCCATCCTTCCACAGCACAGGAAGTTCCTGAGGTTCGCCTTCGGGGGCGAGGCGTACCAATACAAGGTTCTTCCATTTGGCCTAGCTTTATCTCCCCGCACTTTCACGAAATGCATGGATGCAGCTCTAGTGCCCCTGAGGCTTCAGGGCATTCGTATCCTCAATTACATCAACGATTGGTTGATTTTAGCTCAGACGGAGCAGATGGCGGTTCGGCATCGAGATGTCGTTCTCGCTCATATAAGAAAGTTGGGGTTAAGGCTGAACGCGAAGAAAAGTGTGCTATCTCCTTCTCAGAAGACCGCTTTTCTGGGCGTCATTTGGGATTCGGTCTCGATGCGGGCACGGCTCTCCCCGACCCGCATCGCTTCGATTCTCGCAGCCGTGAAACAAGTAAAGCTAGGCCAGCTACTCACTGTAAAACAGTTTCAGAGACTGTTGGGTCTGATGGCAGCAGCGTCCAACGTTATACCTTGCGGCCTGCTGTACATGAGACCACTGCAGTGGTGGCTCCGGACCAGGGGATTCTCCCTGAGGGGAAATCCCCTCCGAACGATCAAAGTCACGCGGCGCTGCCTTCGTGCTCTGGTCATGTGGAAAGAAACCTGGTTCCTATCCAAGGGGCCTGTGTTGGGGGCTCTTTGTCGTCGCGTGACGCTAACGACGGATGCTTCCCTCACAGGGTGGGGGGCGGTCATGAGTGGTCGTCCAGCCCAAGGTCTGTGGCAGGACCATCATCTATTATGGCATATAAATTGTCTAGAGATGTTGGCGGTGTCCCAAGCTTTGAAACACTTCCTAGCAGACCTCAGAGGTCATCACGTGCTAGTTCAGTCAGACAACATGTCGGTGGTCTCGTATATAAATCATCAGGGGGGCCTGCGGTCGCGTCCACTTTACAAGTTGGCCCGTCAGATCCTCCTGTGGTCCCAGGGGAGATTACAGTCTCTGAGAGCTATGTATCTTCCTGGTTATCTGAATGTGGTAGCAGACTCCCTGTCGAGGCAGGGGCCGAGGCCGGGGGAATGGAGGCTCCACCCCGAGGTGGTGGAGCTCCTTTGGTTGAGTTTCGGTCGCGCCGAGGTGGACCTATTCGCTTCCAAGGAGACAACGCACTGTCATCTGTGGTTCTCCATCAGTCAGCCAGCCCCTCTGGGGTTGGACGCTCTGGTACAGCCGTGGCCGAGGTCACGTCTGTATGCTTTTCCCCCGATTGCTCTGCTACCAGGAGTTCTGGAGAGGGTTCGCCGGGACGGGGTCAGCCTACTTCTAGTAGCCCCGTTCTGGCCGGCCCGAGTATGGTTCACGGACCTAATATCTCTTCTAGACGGCTCTCCCTTGGAGATTCCGATCAGGAGGGATCTACTCTCTCAGGAGGGCGGTACGATATTTCACCCCCGCCCAGAGTTGTGGAAACTGTGGGCTTGGCCTCTGAGGGGGCCCAGCTCATAGAAACTGGTCTCTCAACTGAGGTTGTTGAGACCATCCTTCACTCCAGAGCTCCGTCCACGAGGAAGTTATATGCCCTGAAGTGGAAACTTTTCACTTCTTGGTGTGCAGAACACCGGCAGGACCCAGTTAACGGCCCAGTGGGTGCAGTGCTGGAGTTCCTGCAGGAGCGTTTCTCTGCAGGGTTATCCCCCTCCACACTAAAGGTGTATGTGGCGGCACTAGCTGCTTACCATGTCCCTTTCAGTGGAGTTTCTCTTGGGAGACACCCACTTATAACTCGCTTCCTTCGTGGTACTTTGAGGCTGAGGCCTGCAGTTCGCATGAGGGTGCCGACTTGGGATTTGTCCATTGTATTAGAGGGCCTCTCTTTGGCCCCCTTTGAACCTATTGAGGAAGTTTCTGAGAAATTCCTCACATATAAGACTCTCTTTCTGCTTGCAATATCCTCAGTTAAAAGAATCGGAGATTTGCAGGCTCTGTCGGTTGCACCCTCGTGCCTGGAGTTTTCGCCTGGTATGGTTAAGGCTTTTCTATACCCTAGACCAGGGGTGCCCAACCCTGCTCCTGCCGATCGACTGTCCTGCACAGTTTATCTCCAACCCTAATTAAACACACCTGCCTTTAATTTTCAAGTGATCCTGAAGACCTTAATTGGTTGCTTCAGATCCTGAAGACCTTAATTGGTTGCTTCAGGTGTGTTTGATTAGGGTTGGAGATGAACTGTGCAGGACAGTCGATCGGCAGGAGCAGGGTTGGGCACACCTGCCCTAGACCAGGTTATGTCCCTAAGGTCCCTACTAATGCTGTTAGACCTACAGTGCTGCAGGCTTTCTATCCTCCTCCTTTCGTGTCATCAGATCAGGAGAAACTTAACCTTCTCTGCCCTGTTAGGGCGTTAGACGCTTATGTCCACAGAGCTGCCCTGTGGAGGAAATCAGAACAGTTATTTGTGTGCTTTGGGCCACCCAGGAAGGGGTGTCCCGCGTCTAAACAGAGAATGAGCAAGTGGGTGGTTGAGGCCATCTCACTTGCTTATGAGTCGGCTGGTCAGCCTTCACCTTTGGCTGTACGAGCCCACTCTACTAGGAGTATGGCTGCCTCTAAGGCATTATTGTCAGGAGTATCGCTGAGTGATGTTTGTGATGCGGCTGGGTGGTCCTCACCACATACATTTGTTAAGTTCTACGAATTGGACTTGAGTTCCACTCCTGGGGCGCAGGTGCTCTCGTCCTCTGTGCGCTAGTTCCCACATGATGGTCATTTGCTCCTATGGCGACGTGGGTATGGGCGTTCCCACAGCTTGACGCAGCTCGAGTTCCCTTGAAAGGGAACGTCTCGGTTACGTATGTAACCCTAGTTCCCTGATAGGGAACGAGACGCTGCGTCGTTCTGCCATACTCCCAGCATGCCTGTTAGCGCTTCCTTCAGACCTATCAGAAGCTGTCGCGCTTGTGTTTTGGGGGTGCTTTATAGTTTCCTGGTCGATGACGTCACCCGCCTATGACGTTCCATCTCTCCATTGGACTGATTCCATACGTGCTTCATGACGCACACACGCAGAGGCGTTCCCACAGCTTGACGCAGCGTCTCGTTCCCTATCAGGGAACTAGGGTTACATACGTAACCGAGATGTTAAGTTGCACAAATTAAGGTAATATTTATGTATGTTTAATGTATGCCTTAGTTTGTGGTTGTTATTGCATTTCAGAAAATGTTTTCTTTTAAAACAATGTAATATGGCACTTAAAATGTTTAGATTTTGAGCGATATTGTAAGCAATGTAGGGAATAAAAATGTTGCTATTTCCGAAAATTAAACTAGCTCTTCAATAAAACAAAAGTATTTCTTATCAGATTACTCAATTAATCGATGGAATAATCGGTAGAATCCTCGATAACTAAAATAATCGATATATGCAGCCCTAAAGTCGGATAAGATCCTCCCTCAGATTAACAAGAACACACACTCTTACAATCTTGTCCATTTTAGGAGCCAAAGTGATGGAACAACGTGGGACAGGATTTTGTAAACTTTCAAACGCCGAATTGCTCTTTCAACATGAATTCTCACATGTGCAATTCGTCTAGTACTTGTCACCTGTTCCTCTGTTAGCTGTCCACGCTTTTTTGTGAAAGAAGGCATTATCAACTTCACCTTTCTCTCAAACAGCAAGTCTTTTATGGTAAAGCCTCTCTCCCATGACCTCATCTCCAGGCATTAAGTAGTCCGATATGCCTGAGTCCATAGTGATAAATGTGTCACTGCATCGCCCTCCATATTCAGCAGAAATGAACATCATTAGTCCACATGGGGCAACAGCTACAGGTATTTCACAGTGTTATGTGAATAATAATGACTGTATGTTTCTCCTCTGGAATCAAGGTTTTTGTGTTTCTGTAAAAGGCTCTCACTGCAGTCTATAATACATGTTGTACTGGGGAAATTCCTCTTGACGGCTGCAGGAATGGTTGCCTGAATAGTTTATCTTGGAAGCCATGGAATTAGAGTCATTTTTATCATTTTTTATAATTAAATCATTTTTAAAAACTCCTAGTTTCCACTTCCCAGTTTCCCCTCAGCTGGAGAGTACACCTCCTCACAGTGTCACTGCACCGCTTCAACTTCATTCTCAGTTGAGAATATATGTGCTATTGGATGACCAGAGTAATGTGTCATTAGCCAGATCAACCGTCTTTGATATTTTCCAACCCAAGGTGATGCTTGTCCATATACAATGAAGACATGCTCTGGAACGACAGATTCTGCAGGAGGAGAGCAAGCGCTTTCAGTGTAGGATCGACAGATGGAGAAGTTCACTTATCACTACCAGATCTCACTGAATGAGACTTAATTCCTGACAACGAGGATGAAATCCCGACTCCAGAAGCTCATGCCATCTTAAAGCTGTAGATGAGCAGACTCCATCGCTTCAACATCACTCGTGTTCATGAGGGACGAGGCAGTCGATGCTCTTCACACTGAACCCTTCGCTCAACGTCTGACAGTTGTAACATCTGACTCGTTTATTGTCCGTGTGAATCGAAACATTCAGACTTTCACATCAGAACTATGAGGGTAAATTTCAGCTTACAAACATGAATATTTTGTTCTCAAATTCAAATCTACAAGCTCTCGAGGTTCGCTACTCTTTTACCTTCAGACAAGTATTCATTTAAAACATGAATTCTAACTTTAAAACTTTCCAGCTAACAAGAGCAAGTTTAGTTATGTCTGTTTTTACAGGAATGGAAGAGACGAAAACTTTTCTTTTAACCCATGATATTTCATGCTCTTTATTGTCACATGAAAAAAAGAAAAAGAAATAACTGATATTTAATTTCGTAACATAACACACTGCAAAGTCAAACTTCTGAATATTTTATGCCAGTATAATGTGAGCCGACACTGATGTGATTCTCAGACGGACGTCTCTCTGTAGAAGAAACAGCCGATATACAAGCTGAAAGCAAGAGATCATTTCAGCATGAGCTTCTGCATGAAGATGAAGGTTTTCAGACAGAAATCCAGCGGATAATCTCTATCTTTACTGAAGCTGTGATGATATAGATGAGATTCTGTGCTCTGACCGACAGACCAGATGATGATTCACAATCAATCTCATTCATATTCACAGGACATTCAACAAATATCTGCTCGCTCACACACAAGTATACATTTCCTCCAAACACCAGATATCCTGATATGATGAGCTCATGATCTGCATCATTAATGTTTATTTGTGAAGGTCTTGTTATAGTTCACAGAGGTGTAAAGTTCATCCTGCGGTTCTTCTCTTCCTCTGACGGCAGCGTAAGTCACTGTATCATTATGATCCTGAAAGAACAGCACAGATTCTGTCCATCAATGTTTGAACAGCAGCGATTATTATTATTATTATTATTATTATTAGAGCATGAGCTTAATTTATCTGAGCGTCAGTGATGATGGACAGTGATGAAGAATAAGGGAATGTACTCGTATCGACTCACATTGAGGGATTTTACTGGCTTTGTACTGGAAGAAGTGACCTCAGAATAAGTCACATCATCTGTCTGCTCCTAAACATCAATGCAAACATGCAGAGAGTCAAGTTTAACACACAGAACAGACATATCTCTCACTATAATATGTAGAATAACACAAAAGCTTATAAATCACATGATTGAACAGACAGTGACTGTAATGTTTGATGATTTATTGACTCACGTTGGCTCTTGGATCAGGAGGAATGGACATGTTGATCGTCTCATACGTCCCTTTATGTTCATTCTCATCTTTGACCTTCAGACAACAAACAGTTAAACTGCACGAATTACACTTTATTGAGCTTTAAAGACGTTAAAGGGATAGTTCACCCAAAAATGTAAATTCTGTCAGTAATTACTCTCCCTCATGTTGTTCAACCCCGTAAGACCTTCGTTCATCTTCGGAACACAAATTAAGATATTTTTGATTAAATCTGAGAGCTGGATCACTCCTCCATAGGCTTCTAAGGGATTGACACTTATTCCCCGAAAAGTTATTAAAGACATCGTTAAAATAGTCCAAGTGACTACAGTGGCTCAATCTTAAGTTTATCAAGCGACGAGAATACTTTTTGTGCGCAAAAACAAACAAAAATAACGACTTTATTTCAACTATTGATTTCCTTCTCTGTGGGCCTCGAGTGAGTTCACTAGTGTAACAGCGCAGCGCTTCTGTTGTTGTACGTCACACGCATCATCACACACATGACCAGCGTCGGCCAATAGTGAGCCTCCGTGTGACGTAGCTCTACGCTATCACACTACGCTAACTGACTCGAGGCCAACAGAGAAGGAAATGAATAGTTGAAATAAAGTCGTTATTTTTGTTTGTTTTTGCGCACAAAAAGTATTCTCGTCGCTTGATAAACTTAAGATTGAGCCACTGTAGTCACTTGGACTATTTTAACGATGTCTTTAATAACTTTTCGGGGAATAAGTGTCAATCCCTTAGAAGCCTATGGAGGAGTGATCCAGCTCTCAGATTTAATCAAAAATATCTTAATTTGTGTCCCGAAGATGAACGAAGGTCTTACGGGGTTGAACAACATGAGGGAGAGTAATTACTGACAGAATTTACATTTTTGGGTGAACTATCCCTTTAATCAAATCTAAATCACTGCATTACTGAACTCACCGCAGAGTCGCCAGTCCCTCTTTTATTATCTGAAAACAAGTGTGTCGTGAAATATGATTTTTTATGGAAAAACACAATGTTAAGTATTAAGATTTTCAACAATCAGATTTTGTTGAAGCATTAAAATGAATAATAAAAATGATTGTTGACTTGATAACTCGTTGAGATTGACATTATTTCTCAGCAGGAATAAACTTCTGTTTGAGAATTGCATATAATCCACATGTTTCTGTGATACAGTCTGAACATGATGTGTTTGTTTGCTCATCTGAACAGTTTGTAATTGTTATAAAGGAGTAAATCTGAAAACTCACCAGCTGTTTTTCTGCAGATCAGCCAGAGAAGAGCAAGAAGGAAAACAGCGACTGCAGCGACAGAAATCCCTATGACTGAAGAAGAGATCGAGCACAGAGTCAGAGACGGACAGGCCAGATTGGGGACAATTATACAGAAAGACAAAAGACTGTGATTATGACCCTTGTGTGTTTGTAATTGATGAGAGTTTGTGCCTGGTGTTGTTGTATCAGCTTGAGCTGAAAAGGATGAATGTTAGTTAAGATGCATCATAATAATATCCAGGATGAGGTGGACACGAGGTGAGGCGTAGCAAACCTAGCAACTTAAACTTTATTTGACCAAACTAATCCAACATGAGAACCCACACAGCAAAATCCCCAGATTTCATTTACCTCTGCTCAGAGCACATATGGTCCCACTATAAAGAGTGTTAAAGTTAAGCCGGTGACACTGTGGGATTTTGGCCACGATTTCGCCGTCTGAGACAAATTTTGCAAATCCTTAAAGACTCCTCTGATCCTTGGCTAAAATCTGAAGTCTTTGATCGTTAGTTTGACATGTTCACCGACAGCCGATTCATGACCGTTGCGATCAGATTTTACCTCAGATGAAATTCTGGCAGTGTCAGAAGACTTGACTCAGTCCTGCAGTGACTTCTGCTACGACGACCGTCAAACTCTCTTCGTTTTTCAAGACAAGCCGTGACCAAAATTAACGTCAGAGATTTCTTTGAAGCCACCATTTCAATCCCGCGTGTAATGCAGCTCACGGCCACCGAACAAAATCATCCATCGATGATGTAAAACTCCAGATGAGTTTTCTTGCATGCGTACGTTTTTAACACGTCTTGACTGTCGTACAGTCTAACATTAATGACAACTGAGATCTTACAGTGTGACATGACTTACAGCGAGGATCATGTTCGTACAGTCTGACAAGCAACAATGGTAAAGGACTATTATAAATCGCACATGTGCACCCGGCTTAATGAGAGTTATGGGAAGTTAATTAAATAATTAAGGGATTAATTAAGTGATGATTGAGCATTAGTGATGAACACCTGCTGTTAACAAGCAGAATCACTGAAGAACAGAGAAACACAAGGGTTAAGAAATCATTATAATGCAGCTTCAGATGAAATCTGAAGATCTCAGCAGAGAATTAAACAACTCCACAAACAGCATTACCAGCCTCACTTATTACTAACCAGACTGACTTTATTTATGTCATCCATTTACAGAAGCTCTTATTGAGAATTAACAGAGGATTATTGAACATGTTTGGTCACCATTATGTCGATCAGTGTTTTGTTTAGTTGGGCAGTTTGACTGTTGGCTTTTTATGTGGGTTTGTGTCTTTGTAACAGTGTTTACTGAAACTGTTTTACTGTTTTTTTTGCAAAGAAAGCCAGGAACAAAGATGATCAGGTGATATAGTTTTCAGCATCATAAAGTAGAATAATACACTAATCTTATCCCTGACCAAAAGGGATTCTTTTTTTTTAATAGATTATATTAACCAACAATACTTTCTTGCCAAAGATCAGACATTCTGACACAGACATCAAGAATCAACATATGAATCTCAACAATGGTGACATGCTTCATGCCGCAATGCATGCTGGGAGCCACCCATAGTATAAACTCATGTCTCCCAGCATGCATTGCGGCATGAAGCATGTCACACCACACAACTCTATATAGTATGATATTGGACTTAATATTGTTTTAATATATTTTCTCCAGCAGCCCAAGTATACACAGGTCTATATAATGGTGTGTAAAACAAATTAATCATTTATAATCAGCTCCATATTGGATTCCAAGTGATCAAGGGCTTATAGCATTTCATTCAAACACATTTCAAGAGTTCACCAGTAGTGGACACTCGTATAGACATATAGACATATATACTATCCTTCCTAAACAGTGTGTGAGATTAAAATAAGTGACCCAAAGCATAGTATGTTGAAGAGTGTGCCAGAAGTCGCCGGACGGTCTACTTTTTCTGGTGTATTTTCGATCCGTACTCACTATAAAGGCTGATATTTCCCACAACCCATTGCGCTTTGGAGGAGGATTCGGTTCAGAACTACAAACTCGAGTAAAAAGTGTTAAACAAAAACTACAAAACATGGCGGATATGCCCGACCGACGGTGAGATGTTTAGATAAAGGTTCGAGTGACTAATCAAAGTTTAACCTGCTAAAAAAATATTTATTTCATGTTATCCGTGTTATATTTCATCTGCAATAACAATGTGTTTTTTTTAAAGATCCGTTTGGCCATTAACTTTTAAATGCATCATTAATAACGCATTAATATGAGGAGAATCTCCGCATGAAAGACCCGCGACTGCAGATCAACGAGCTTCTGCATTTCTCTCCGATACGGTAGGAAATTAAATGAAATGTGGAGGATTTTATCTTTGACAAGATGATTGACGGGTCAGTTTGTGTGACAGGATGCGTATAACTAAACGAAAGAGAGAAACCGTTAAAGACGATGATTAGTTATAGTGATATTAAGTGATAGTGTGTCTCAAAGCTTGTCTACTCTTAGTACATACTTTTAGGGCGTAGTATAAGAAGGCGAATTGAGTATTAGAGTAAAAAATAAGTGAAGCGGCCATTTTCTCTTCAGTTTCATCTGAGCTGTTGAAGTGAATGGCAGGACAAACTTTCAGTCAGACAGAAAAAAAATGTTGGCAGAGATAACTATTTTTCTTTAAGGTCAAAAATATTATTTTTAAAAAAATATTTAAATCAGTGTATTTCATATTGGGGTCATAAGACACCCAGACTTGATGAATGTCTGAAGTTTTATATGTTAAACTTGTTGCCGAGCACATTACGAGTGTATGGCTTATTTTGTGTTTCTCTCTTTTGTTGTATATTTGTTTTGTTTACATTTACATGTATGTTTTTTGATAATTTTGTGCCTGGACTAGCAGTATTTTATGTCTGTTTGGTGTTGTTCATGTCTCTACAGTGAATGCGCTGCATGGATGAGCTCAACATATCGTCTTCATGTGAGGATTTCTGGGAGAATCGAGTGAAAGAACCGGAGTGTTAAATGAACATGCTACTCTCACTGTTTATACTGAACATGACATAGAATATGCATAAGTACGCTAATTACACACACCATTAAAGTCCATGAAATTAAACTAAAACAACAACTCAATGTGACAATCATCCTGTAGAATCTGCCAGTCATATTGTGATTAGTTAACACTGATAACTCAAGCATTATGCAGTGAAAAGCACTGATGTGAGAAAGACAGTGATGATGTACCTTTAGAAACGTGTGTGTTTATAGTTGAGGGATCGTGAGAGTGTGTGATGTGGACTGGATTCACTGCTGTCGTTGAATCAGCTTGAGCTGTGAAGATCAATGTTACTTTAGATGATTAATACTGTACAATATGACCATCATATTTTAACTTTGATCATCATATTACATAAAAAGTTAATATTTTTGCTGTAAAGTTTCAATTCCTTTATTATTTCCAGCATCACTTTTTGGACTGTAACTTCACTGCAGTTCATTAGTTTGAAGCAATGCTTTGAGTTTCTCTTCTGTGAGAGTCAAAGAAGCTTTTGTTCCTCAGTTTGTTCTGGTTCAGTGATACTGATAGACCTCAGTGTTACTGACATTATGAGGCTCTTCTAACACTGTTTTCTCACCTGAATACTTGACAGTGTATGTGACTGAGGTCTGGAGTTGATCTCTGCGAGTAAGCTGACATCTCCACTCTCTGTTGTTATCTTCATTCAGGAGTGTTGTAGTCAGAGTGATGATACAGTGATATTGATCTGATGATGATAATATCTGATATCTGGAGTCTGTCTTCAGATCAACACCAGTCTGATTCACCCACAACAGCTCAAATCCCTCATAACTGACCAAATAATCACAGGAGTATCTAGTATATGAATAAAACTGACAGGAGAGAGTCACAGAGCGGCCTGGACTGATCTCAGTCTGTGAGGATGAAGATGATGATGATGATGATGAAGAAGATGATGATGATGATGAAGATGAAGATGATGATGATGATGATGATGATGATGATGATGATGATGAAGATGATGATGATGATGATGATGATGATGATGATGATGATGATGATGATGATGATGATGATGATGGAGACACTGAAACTGAACACAAGACACAAATCACAGACTCTTCAATCATCATCAAGTGAAGAATTTGCACTTTTTAAATTGACCACATTATTATAAACTCACCATGAAGAACATGCAGATAAACATGTGTATCAGTTCCTGTTTGGTGATATTGTCCATTCACATATTGTTGGCAGATGTAAGATCCATAATCTTCTCCTGTGACGTTCTTGATGTTCAGAGAGCAGTCAGACTCCAGACTCAGTCTCTCATGTCTCTCTGTGTCTTTATTCTTTATCCCTCCAGTAATCAGTTCAACTGTCCATGAATATCTGAATGTGTTATAGTAGATCCATGAAGTTGATTTGCAGTCAGAAAGAGCTTTATTACAGGACAGACGCACATTTCCACCAGAACTGATGAACATATGATCCACTCCACTGGTGCCTGAAACACAGTATATCTCAGTGATCATTATGATAGATATTAATAAATGAAAACATAAATCACACCAGCATAAAAAACAGAAGTTGTAAATCCTAGTATTTCCTCACTGTTCCTCAGGAGTGCCAGACTGCGTGTGAAAGTGTTAAAGCTGTGTTGTACAGCCCCAGTTTCGGCTGCTCTGAGTTTCGATCTCTTGAGTTGGAAGTTGACGCGAGCGCGGATTCATCGAGTTACTGGAGCAGTTTTGCTTCAGGACAGCGAGGATGTGGACCATCCAGTGTGCTTTTCCTCCCGTGAGTTTAAGAAACATCAAGGGAATTACTCTACAGTTGAAAAGGAAACGTTGGCGTTGTTGTTTGCAGTTCTGTGAAGTTTCTTTAGGCTCTTCCACCCTGCCCATATTGTCTATAGGGATCACAACTCCCTTGCTTTACTTTCCCGTATGTATAATGCTAATCAACGTCTGATGCGCTGGGCTTTATTTGTACAGAGTTATAACATGCTCTTCATTTCCGAGTCAGAAGTGACCGAACACCTAAAAATGAAACTTTCTCCATCCCAGTAAAACCAATGCAATTTATTTTTGTTCAATAGTTTTTCTTTTTAATTTTGTATTTTGAGAGAATTTGATGTTGCTTATTAATATTTATGCAATATTTATGGTCCATTTTTGCCATTGAAAATAATAATAAATAAATAAATAAATTTAAATAAATAAATATTTTTTCAATTATTGCAGTATTTCAGATGAACACAGAGACCAGGGCCCGTATTTATAAAGAATCTTAATGAAAAGAGTAGCTCCTAGTGACAAAATTCTAAGAAAATTCTTAGAAATGTGGGCATTTACTCTTAAAATTAAAGAAAAAATTCTAGTAAAGAAAAAAGTAATTCAGAAAGCATCTTAACCCTTAAAAGAGGTCAAAATTGTTAGGAGCACGGACGAGGACTTTTAAGAGGCTTAAGAGTTTCTTTAGCAGAGGAGAAAATGGCAGAAAGACGAATAGGGAGAAGAAATGCATTGCAGACAATAGATGACAATGAGTTAATAGGACACTATAGATTAGATCGTGCAGGGATCATGTTTGTGACCGATTTTATTAGAGACACAATAACATCTCCGACACAGCGCAGGAATGGCATAGTGCCAGAAATGAAATCACTACTGTACATTAAGATATTTGGCAGCTGGGAAAATGCATCAACGCAGCAGTGATGATTTGGGTCTGTCACAAACTTCTGTAAGCAGAGTGATCACAAACAATTACAGCACTTCAGAACCTCTTATTGTGTCGCAGTTCATTTAGTTTCCACTGGACATTCCCACATTGCAGGCTCAAAAAAATGCATTTATGAATATAGCAGGCTTCCGCACAAGCAGGGGGAATGAACCGTAAATAATTTATTATTAACCGCTACCCAGCAAACATTTGGACGTGTAATGACCGTTGAAAAGACGTCCGTGCGACACGTCCCGTCATGGTTGAAAAATAGTTACAAAATGGAAGTTGAACCGACGTCTTTTCTGGCCCTGAATTCCACGTCTTTTCTGGCCGTGAATTCAACGTCTTTTCTGGCCGTGAATTCCACGTCTTTTCTGGCCGTGAATTCAACGTCTTTTCTGGCCGTGAATTCCACGTCTTTTCTGGCCGTGAATTCCACGTCTTTTCTGGCCGTGAATTCAACGTCTTTTCTGGCCGTGAATTCCACGTCTTTTCTGGCCGTGAATTCAACGTCTTTTCTGGCCGTGAATTCAACGTCTTTTCTGGCCGTGAATTCCACGTCTTTTCTGGCCGTGAATTCCACGTCTCTTCAGCGCGTCCTTGGACGTCTAAATGCGTTGTCATTTGTGTGTTTAAATGTGTTTCTGCATAATTTAAGTGTAGGCTATATATAAGCCTGCATTTAAAATAATCACACACATATTGTGTAACATCGTGAAAGGCAATCAAGTCTTGAGGTTTACACATCTTGACAAAGGTTCTAAAAAGGTCCAAAATTGGTCCAGTCAGACCTGACCGTCAATAAAACGTTTTAATCACGTGTACATCACAAACAAGAACACATTATTTGTGGACATAAGAAAAAAAGCAGCATGTTCTGATTTAGCACAACATTTTATTGATCTTGAACAGCCAAAATTTCTCTTAATATTTTTTCAATGTTTAACATTTGTTAACCAAACTAAAATACCAATTACAAAATACTGAATTATATATAAAGGGATAATTCACCCAAAAATGAAAATTCTTTAATTTACTCACCCTCATGTTCCAAACCTGTATGAGTTTTTCTTCTGCTGAACACAAAAGAAGATATTTTGAAGAATGTTTGTAACCAAGTAAATAGAGCAACCATTGACTACCATTATTGGAGAAAGATTAATGGGAAGCAACATCTACTTGGTTACAAACATTCTTCCAAACTTCTTTGTGTTTAGCATAACATAGAAAGGTATACAGGCTTGAAATATGAGGTTGAGTAAATGATGACAATTTTCATTTTTGGGTGAACTATCCCTTTAAACACATTCTTTGGCTAATTTTTTGTATCCACCATCCACCAGCTCTTCCTGGAGCATGTTTCAGGTGTTGCTGCATCAATTTCAGAGTCTGTAGCATTTGGGCTCCACCTCTTCACAGCATCTAAGGGAAGAGAATATATATATATTCCCTCAAACTAATATATATACAGTGTATATATATATATATATATATATATATATATATATATATATATATATATATATATATACAGTGTATATATATATATATATATATATATATATATATTTTTTTTTTTTTTTTTTTTTAAATAAATAAAATTATAAATTTGAGGTAAATGATATATGCACTTATTCTCAAAATATTTTAATGGTCTACAGCTAAACTTTAAAAAACATGGAACAAGATGAATGAATCATGAATGAAACATTAGAAAAAGGTTATCAACATGCATTACATTTTATTTTGTTGTATAAAATATGTTCTGCCTTTATTTTTAAAGCAGTTACTGAAAACATACATGTTAAAATCCAGCTAAACATTTCATTTCATTTCAGATAAGTTACTTTCTGAAAGAAACTCTCAAAAGACTACATTACTAATACTAAGTTACAGTAATAACTTTGACTGTATCATTAAACAATATACTTTATACTATGGTATACCGTTGT
This sequence comes from Gila orcuttii, assembly GCA_026230005.1. Lineage (NCBI taxonomy): Eukaryota > Metazoa > Chordata > Actinopteri > Cypriniformes > Leuciscidae > Gila > Gila orcuttii. The sequence goes on along the minus strand of JAPDVR010000001.1, from coordinate 74,736,563 downwards.
ATACGTTCAAAGTTTAGCCTACTGGCTAATTTTAGCCAAACTCAGTAAATTATTTCAGTTGACAATGTGGGCATCATTTATTTCGGTTTATTCATGTCACACAAGTAAAACTCAAGGACGTTGATCTAATACAAAATGTACTTACCCAACAGTTGATTTTTAATAATATCGACACAACTCCCTCCTCTCCTCGTGGTTGTTCAAAGTTCCAGGCAGAATCTATGGGAGACGCATTAACATCTCGCGAGATAATCCCATCGCAGGATTTTGTAGTATCGCGAGATCTTTTCTTACTACATCTTGGCAGCACAGTTTATGGTTTGGGCAATTACATCCAACTCAGACATAAATGGTGACCGGGTATATTTCTGTTTTACATGTATATGCATACACTCCATAAAAAATAACAACGAATACATCAGGTACAACAGGTTAAAATAATGACTAAAATGCAGTGAATTTGCAATCACTTAACCATGAGCACCTTGTGTAATTTATTTAAACAAGATAAAGTAAATATATTTACTTTGTATACAAATCGTGTATTTCATAAAGATAATTCCTGATAATTGTTTCTGTCTTGCTAGACTAGACGTGCAAAAGACGTCAGTTGACGTCTATTCACAGCCTTGATGATTGACGTATAAAGGACGTCAGTGGAGGTTTTCACAACCTTTTAAAAACTACTCGGGCAATTAAATTAATTATTGCAGTATTAACCGTGCAAGGATTAAGCACAGGTTTTTTCCATATTTCACAAGAATTTCATAGAGGGTCATGATGGACTAAATGCACGTGGAAAAGACGTCGCCAGGTGACGTCCTCTCACCCAATACACTATTGATCTAGCTAAAAGTTAAAATAACAATTATACATGCAACTGTAGACATGTACAAATGTATCTGAATGCATTTTTAGGAAATGTTATGTCACATATTTATGCCGTCCATACCGCGACTATTTTTGGCCAGGGACACGACGTTGCCGTCGGACCAATGTTTGCTGGGTATAAGCTCCCACGTCTGCTTCTGTGCTGTGACACCCGGCCTGAATTTCCTTTAAAGGGTAACTAAACCCCTGGTCAGAGCCTGACTCCACCTACTGGCAATATTTGAAAAATGCTGGAAAAGTGGGCGGAGCCCAGCAGAGGAGGGCGTGCACCTGAGACGCATCTCTCTGTATGGAACCTACCTACGTCACCAACAACCGCTACGTCACGAACCACTGCAAACATCCAATAGGAAAATTCAACTGCAGTAGCACCGTTCAACCTGAAGAGGGCAGCACTCAGACGTTTTTACAACATATATTGTAGAATTAAAACACTTTAAACCCAAATGTCAAAAACTGGAATCAATGAACAGCATTTATGAAGCTCCATTCTTACAGATCATTAACTAAAAAAAAGTTGTTTTAGTGTTTAGTTACCGTTTAGTGTTTAGTTGGCCTTGTGTTCATCCACTAAAGCCCAATTTATACTTCTGCGTTGAACTTACGCCGTAGCTACGGCGTAGGCTGTGTGTAGCGCGCGTACCCTTCGGCGTACCCTGACGTGCACCTCTCCAAAAATGTAACAACGCGTCAATTCTACGCGGACGCAAGCGCTGTGATTGGTCTGCTCAAACCGCTCCCTCGGGTTTCACATGCTCCCTCTGCGTGCGTCAACGCGGACAACAACGCAGAAGTATAAATTAAAACCAATGCGTAGTCTACGGTGTAGAGGCTCCCGCGTAAGTTCGACACAGAAGTATAAATTGGGCTTAACTGGGCTCACAGTAAACACCTTCTTGTTTTTTTTATTCCATGTTTGCTACATTAAAACCAACATTTAAATAGACAGTGGAACAATTTTTATCATTCTAATCCAATCAAATACCTTATAGGAAATTAACAGTATGGTAAATAAAAAAAAAAAGGATCAAATCAAATCAAATCCTTTTATTGTCACACAACCATATACACAAGTGCAACAGTGGGTGAAATTCTTGGGTGCAATTCCGAGCAACATAGCAGTCGTGACAAATTACTCAAAGTACCATATACATTATAAAAACAATAAATAATATACAATATACACAATATACAGAATACAAAATACAAAAAGGTATTTATACATACAATAGATACACATATTGGTGAAATATGTATGTAGTTTACAGTAGGTTATGTTGTGCTGTGTTGGCAGTTAGACTGTTATGGTTGTTGATCATGAGGGATCAAGAGTTTAGAAGTCTAATTGCATGGGGGAAGAAGCTGTTCCGGAGTCGGCTGGTGTGTGTGCTGATGCTGCGGTACCGCCGGCCTGATGGTAGCAGTGAGAGCAGCCCATGGCTCGGGTGGCTAGAGTCTCTGATGATCCTCCGAGCTTTCTTCACACACCTCCTGGCATATATATCCTGGAGGGAGGGAAGCTCACCTCCGATGATGCGGCTGGCAGTGCGCACCACCCTTCGCAGGTCTTTGCGGTTGCGAGCGGTAGTGTTGCCGTACCAGGCAGTGATGCAGCCAGTCAGGATGCTCTCGACGGTGCCGGTGTAGAACTGTGTGAGGATGCGGCGGTTCATTCCAAACTTCCTCAGCCGTCTCAGGAAGAAGAGGCGCTGATGAGCCTTCTTCACGACGGCCTCAGTGTGGACGGACCATCTGTGATGTGGACACCGAGGAACTTGAAGCTGTTGACTCTCTCCACCGGAGCTCCATTGATGGTGATGGGGCTGTGTTCTCTGTCGTTCTTCCTGAAGTCGACCACTAGCTCCTTGGTTTTGCTGATGTTGAGGGAGAGGTTGTTTTCCTGACACCAGTGTGTCAGAGTGAGCACCTCCTCTCTGTAGGCCTTTTCATCGTTGTCGGTGATCAGACCTACCACCGTCGTGTCATCAGCAAACTTGATGATTTTGTTGGAGCTGTGAGTTGCCACGCAGTCGCTTGTGTACAAGGAGTACAAGAGTGGGCTGAGAACACAGCCCTGAGGGGCTCCAGTGTTGAGAGTCAGTGATGAAGAGATGTTGCTGCCCATTCTGACCACCTGGCGTCTGTTTGACAGGAAGTCCAGGATCCAGCTGCACAGCGAGCTGTTTAAGCCCAGAGCCCGGAGTTTTATATACACATATATAATGTGTGTGTGTGTGTGTGTATGAGAATGGTCAAATAGGAAAAATTACGCATGTCATTTCAAAGTGAAGGCTTAAGCCTGTTTTATGCTTCTGCGTCGAATCGACGGAGTACCCCCGCAGACCCCTCTGCGTCGCCGCGAACCCCTCTCCGACCCCTACGCCGTAGCTCGACGTGCACCTCCAAAAAATTGTAACTACACGTCGAGGCGACGCAGACCGCAAGGGCTGTGACTGGTCAGATGCACCGCGATGCAACACAACCTGACGCAGAACCATAAAACGGCAACGACGCCGTAGGAGTGACGACGTAGCTACGCCGTGGAGTTGACGCAGAAGCATAATGAGGCCTTTAGATTAGACCCTATACTTAAAATCACTCTTTTTTTCCTTCTTGGACAACCAACCAATCACAGTCTTCAAAAGATTGTGTCATACATAGCAACGGGGTAAAAGTTTTTGTCTTTAATTTTGTCTTTAGTTTTCTGAGAGGATTATTAGAATCTTTATGAATACGGGCCCTGACCTTTTAAATCCAATTTTTGAAGTCAGATTAGCGCCATCTGTTGAGAGAAAATAACATTAAACATGTAATTTCATGGTGTAACCACTAGATGCCTGTATAGCTCTCTATGGAGAGGCTTGTGAATTCTCTAGTTGTTTTTGGACAAAATCACTTACTTTTAAGATGTGGATTTTAATGTATTTTTTTTAAATTCTCAAATAATACTTTTTGCCATGGTTTATAATTTTTTTTTTTTTTTAAATGATGTGAAGTGTACACGTTTTTGCATTATTACTATAGTCAAACCTGAATACAGAGAAAGTTTTGTTACAGGTAACATTACAATTCAATAAAAAATAAAATAAATAAAATAAAATAAACAGTAATGCTTTTTCACAGCTTATTGTTATTATTTATATTATTATATGTTACAGTTTTGGCCCGTTGCTTGAACACTATAGACACATGCTTAAACCAAAGTAACATAACTTGAAGTTGTTTTTACTATCCCTTAAACATAGTGTAACCATACCTTAAACAAAAGCGCTGCTTTGCACTCGAGTTGCAATTCTGTAACGCACTTGCTCCTAGACACTACACACTATTTCATACATAAGACACTTAGTTCAAAAATGAAATCTCAGGGTACCATTGGGAAAACACATCTATTCAAAATACAACACACATTGGTTAATTGAAAAGACATAGACACACACCTGAAA